>OVAN01003247.1:0-29870 GCA_900406275.1 Anastatica hierochuntica
TATATATATATATATATATATATATATATATATATATATATATATATGTGTATATATATATACACACATATATATATATATGTACATATATATATATGTATATATATATATATAAATATATATATTCTTTCCATAAACTCATGGTAATCCATAACCCTAATGGGTTAACCCGCTAAACCCGTGAACCCATTAGGATCAAACCCATCATACATATTTATTTATATGAGTTATAAAACTTAACTTAAACCATTAAAATATTAGGTAAACTAGATCAACCCATGGGTAATGACTCATTTTAACACTCCTAAGTTGGTGTGTATATAATAAAAATAATATAAACTGTTAAACTTACGTATTTGTGATTAATCATTTTAATAAACATTATAAAAATTAAGAAGTGGAATTCTCAATGCAAATAAAGGAAAAAGGTGGGTTTCAATCGAGCATTAAAGAGCACCTTAAGGAAGAGGAACTCTTGAAGCTTATTGAAACATCTCCTTCGTCGTTGGCGTTTCCCTGAACTTTGTTCTCGGCAAGGCCGAACCTGGAGTGAAGCAGGCAAAGTTGCCTCTTTAGGTGCCCAATCTTATTAATAATTTTAGGACATCAATTATAAATACTCAATTGGTGTAGTGGTTAGGTGCATCTTATTTCTTCAGACTATCTCGAGTTTGAGTCCCTAAGACTCGTTTTTAGCTTTTTTCTCATATTTCTTTTAAATGGGTTAAAAAAACTTCTTTGGGCTTTAGGCAGATAAAAAGTACGAGCAGGTTCTGGTCATCGGTGTTAACTCATGGCTAAGAAAAAGAATTCGCCACCTCTAAAGTTCCCCCAAACCCGAAACTGAAACCCCCCCTATCCACATCCTCGAAAACATCCTCTAAAAAGCTTCCCCCTCTCCTAAAAGTAAAGAACCCTCCTTTGAAAAATGAGTTTTCAAGGACCTTTGTTGAGCCTCCGAAGGCTATCCTTGAGTCAAATGAGCCAAATTTAGAGCCATATTTGAAGACTCCTAAAGAGATTGCGACCTCGCTGCAATCGACATAGGGAGTTGATCCCTCTGATGTTGAATCAAAGAATTCTAGGGCTGACCAAAGCAAGAAGACTCCATATCTGGATGCATAAGCTGAATTTGCACCTGTGAAGCCCTTATGGAAAAATGTGGTTCACAAAGGTAAAAAAAAGTAGGAAAAATCAGGTTCAAGTTTTTTCTCCTTGACTCAGGAGAAATGTGTGTTGAAATCTCCAACTCAGTGATTTTGGACAACAAGTATAGATGGGATGAGTCCATTATTGGCGATTCCGTGGAAAGGTACCATCTCCAGGAGCCCTTCATGCTATCGCAGACAAGACTTGGAGCAATCGAATCCGAGACATCTCAATCTCTAATCTCTCGTAACAATCCTTTCTTCTAAAGATCCCAAGCAAGGTTACGAGGGAATGCATCCTATATCAAAGGGTACGACACATTGAAAATCAAATTATGTATGTTGCCAAATGGAAACCAGGACTTGGGCCTCAAATTATGGAGTTGACAGCCTTTCCAGTATGAATGGACTTCTGTAATGTTCATCGCCAGTTTTACTCTGATGGATCATTCAGGCATATAACGAGTCTAGTGTGTGACCTAATTACTTTTCACCCCAGCACCTTCAACATGACGAATTTGGATGTGACTCATCTTAAGTTTGGTACCACACCCTGACTTTTCCTCCTCTCAAACTCCATTCACTCTTATTTTTCATTTATGTGCACACATATGTAAAAACAATGGAGAGAATAAGATTGACATAGTTTCCTTTACTACATAGGATTGATTAGTGGAATGAAAGGTGGTTAGACATCTGGTTATGTCTTTTTGGGGTTATGCTTGAGCTTAAATTTAAAATATGTGATGATAACATAAGATAGTGGATGATTTGAGTTTCATGGTTGTTTTTGATGTTATATTGAGACCTGTTTTGTAAAGACCTAGCCTTGCAGGAAATGTGCACGAAAAGAATTCCCATAAAAACGAAAAATTGTACAAATGGGGCCAGAAAAAGAGTTGTAAAGACCTATTTTGTAAAGACCTTTCCTCTTCCTTATCACTTTTAAATGCTGTTTAGAGGTTGATTTTCCCTACTTTTCTAGGGTATATTTTATTTTTCTATCATACTCTGAGAATCAATTTTTCCCTACTTTTCTAGAGTATTATTTTATTTTTTATCAATATCTTTATCTCTTTTTTTTCTTTTAAGCACATTCAGATTTTATTGGTTCTGAAATTCACAATAAGCATGAGCATCTTTGTGAAGATTTTTATTAAACAGGAAAGAGGAGAACCGTAGACTTAATTTTGTAAGTTCCAAAGAGGAATCTGATTCAATGTTTACCAAGCCCCAGGAAGAGAAAATTAAGTTCATTAAATCTTTGAGTAGCTAAGGATTACTCGGATATCAAGTGATATGGTGCATCGGTTAACTGATCCATTTGGGTTATTAAGTTCGGTAAAACTGCAGTCAAATATTGACACTAGGGACTCTAGTCTTTAAAAACGTTTTTAGTTCAAAGTCAAGCTTCTTTCCAGCCTGATTTTGATTCAATAAAATGTTTTTATTTTGAAAAATTTTGTAAGCGAGTGAAAAATCAAAAGAAAAAGAAGCAATAATAACAATAAGAATCCCCCCAGACTTTACTTGCACCATCCAGGTGTAAAATCAAGTGAGTAAGGTACTAACAACTAATGAAAAAGATAAGGAATAAGAATCGCTTAGCTACTGGACAAAATTTTAGAGATCAAATACGACCATATCATATGGTCCATATGTGAGAATCACTTAGCTACTTGTCAATTGGGTTGTCCATGTCAAAATGGGCTTGTCCAAATGGACATTGACTTTCTTTGGATATTAGTCGATGAAGTCCAAATAGGACCAAACCCAAGTTGGCCTATGAATAATCGGACTGTCCATGAGCGCCTGTGACCAACTGAGCATTTTATTTCTTGTATTGTATTAAACAACTAAAACTTTAAAAAAATTTCTCAGAAACTATCATGTATATAAATCAACTAGTGAATTCAAAGATTCTTTTTTGGAGTAACTTCAACCAAAAAGCTTTTCGGCCAAAAGTGGATTCCATGTTTTCCTTTTAAAACGAGATTTAGGGTTTTTATGTTAAAAACAGGATTTCGTGTTTTCGCGCCAAAAACGGGATTCTACCAAAAATGAGACTCAGCGTTTTTCGCCAAAAAAATGTGATTATACATTTTTCCACCAAAAATGGGATTCCACATTTTCTCGCTAATAACGAGATTTCGGGTTTTTCCACCATTTTCGCAAAAACAAACGTGATTTTGCGTGTTTTTCCGCCAAAATGTAATATCGTGTTTTCCCCTGTATTTTGAATATTATTGGTATTACGAGTATTTTTATTTATTTTCGAATATATTCAAGCATTTTGGGTAGTTTTGGAAAATTTAGATAAATTTTACGGATATTTGTGCATACTTTTGAAAAATGTAAATCCTATTCTAATGCTTATTGGTCGGTCCATGACCAAATAGATTTATCTATTTTGGCCCATGACCAAATGGGTTTCGGTCCACATAAACTGTGAACCAATTGGGTTTAACCAAAATATGTCCAATTTAATTTGGACTGGGTGGACATTTTGACATAAGGCCCAATTGACATCCCTAACCATATGTAATGTTTCGGAAACCGAAATTTTGCTTGTTTGGCCGTTTTATAAACTGTGAAGAGGCTAGAGCTCATACCATATATGATATTGCCGAGTTTGGTCTCATGAAAGTTCAGATTAGTTTTTTTGTGAGAAATTGGGTTGTTTGTGATTGGACCGTTCCAGGGCTAGTTTTTCTTGAGAACTGCCTTCTCCATATACTTATTAGTGGTGAATATTAAGTTTAACTTGCAGAGCTTCTTTTGGCAATTCGGCCGTGTTTTCTTGGGTTTCTTGCCAATCAGGTGCTCCGAAATGAAATGTGAGCGCCTCCAAAACTGTTTGGGAAGTTCTTCATATCTTTCCCATTTTATTTAGGCATCTTCAGCAGTAAGACTTGGTTCAACTCCTAGGGATGAGTTTTGAATAACCCATATTCGTCGGTTTTGTTTCTCCATTGAGCCAAAGCCGCATAATCATCTCTGCCAGCCAAGTGGTCACGGTTTTCTCAATCTATTTGATGAAAATGCTCAGGTATGACATTTTTTGGCTTATATTTCTCTTGCGATGCTCTGGTTGCGTTCCTCGTCCATTCGATCGCATTTTTGAGCCTTTGAATGTGCTTGAAGAGTGGCTCTGCCTGATCAGATCTTTTGCAACCTCAAAATACTTCTTATTCTGGTCACAAAACACCTTGGCTATGATCAAAAATGATAATCCTTCTCAAAATTTATTTCTGGTTCAATTTCTTGCAATATTGTCTCCATATGCTCGCTTTTGAGTCTTAGGGTCTTTAGGAGTAAATATTATGGTTCAATTTCTTGCAATATCGTCTCCATATGCTCGTCTTTGAGTCTTAGGGTCTTTACGAGTAAATTGACATATGAAAATTATCTTTATGACCTGCATTAAAAACTAGAAACTTTTTGGTTAATTCCTTACTTGGCGAGTATGTTTTGGCTCAGTAGCAAAAATTGCTCGATTTGAGAATCCTTGAAGCTCCAAGTGTGTGCTTGCATACAGAACGTCTCAGCCTTGTGAAAAACCATAATTGGATACATTTGATGTGATTTTGGTGCTGGTTCTTGAAGAAAATGAGTTTGAAATTGGTTCGACCAAGAAAACGCTTCCGGGACATGTTTCGACCATGGGAAGTGTGGTAAGCTGGATGGGAAGGGTGGTTATTTGTCCATGGGTGATGGTTGGTTGTATTTGCGCTTGGGAGGTGAGGCACCGAGTGACAGAGTGGCATAGTGGCTGGCATCGGTTTGGGGCAGCAAAGATGTCGCCGCCGGTGGAAGGAGGTGGATGGCGCGAAGGGTTGAGGCATTCGGTTCTTAGCACCGGTCGAGGTAGGGAAAGGTGCATCCGGCCGGTGGGAAGCGGTCCATGGACTGGTAGTAGAGATGAATGAGGCATAGAGCAAGAGGGAGCTAGCACCGGGTGATAGAAAGGTTTGGACCAATTTTCGCCGGAAGAATTCAAGCGGCCGGTCGGGAGCTTGACAACATCAGATGGTCGTGGCTCCTTTTACGTGGCACCGAGTCATGGCCTCCTCATGTTCCAGAATAGTGGAAATGCTTACCTGGACCGATGGGAAAATCTTGATGGTTCGAACATTCCGGATGTTTTCGGATTGCAATTTTCTTTGATTTCTCCACCTCCAAAGTGTGTTCCTACAAAAAACAAAACATAAAAACTTTTAAAAAGTTATTAAAAATCAAATAATATCAAATATAACACCAACTAATACTAAGATCAAATCCTAAAAATCAAAAGAATGAAAAATAAAACTAAAAGTTAAAGAACATATGGGTTGCCTCCCATAATGCGCTTGGTTATGGTCTTTAGCTCGACCTCTGAGTTATTTATAATGTGGCTGCCCAGATTAGGGTCTTGTCACATCCTTTAAATTCATTCTCAATGATTCAACAAAGATCTCAATAGGTTTCAGAGCTTTCCACTCCGGTTGATTCCATGGAATTGGTTTCGGACCCTGAAATTTTCTTGGACGGGATTGAGGAGATGTTGCATAGTAGAATGGCTTCTTAATGATATTGATGAGATTCATACTCCATTTAGACCCATTTATAATAGAATCCAATGATTACAAGACTCCAATTTCAGTTCTGAAAATTTCTTCTTGCTTATGAGGAAACCGAGATTTTTCTCTCGATTTTGTAATTTGGATTATTGGGGTCATCATTTAAGGCATGTAATAATCCAATGTTTGGGATAAAACATGGCTGGAAAACCCTTGAATCATCATTGTGAGAGACGAAATTCACAGTGTCGATTTTCGTAATCAGAGAAAAGCCAAGAAATCCTAACTTTCCTTGAGGTCCCGGATTTCTGCTAAGCCAAAAGTCAAGAGATCAGAAAATGAAATAACAGACGAAGTAAAAGTAAAAAAAAATGAATCGAAACAAGAATTGAGCAATCGAGATCTTATTCAGAATATGCGTGTGAACGTTACAACAGGTGATAAGCCTTGGCCGCAATACTTGTAGGCGAGTTCCGCAGTTCTAACAACGTAAGACATGTAAGCCAAGTTGAGTCACAACTCGCTAACAAAAATGGAAAAAATAACCTATTCTCTCTAAGTGCTAATTCTGTAGAAATTTCTGTGAGTATGCGTTCTTCTCCTTCGCCTCTCTTATATATGCCTTCGTAGGTCGGCCAACTTTCTTTGTTTGCCCATGATTCGATTTTATCCTTCCGTGGAAATATTCTTTTTATGACCCGAGTATATCTTTTTCCGAGAATATTCTTTATCTTCTCGATTTTCCATATTTATCTCTAAACTTGATATCGTCTTTTCCATTTATCTTTCGCGGAACAGGGGTAAATCATCAACGTAGTTGGACCCATTCTCGTCCGAAATCGTAAGTGTACCTTTGTCGCGTTTTGGGCCTTCTTGGGCCATTTTGCGATTAAGTTTTTTTTACGATTTCTTTCGAAGAATTCATTCTTCGTGCGATTACACGGCGATTTTTTCGTGAAATGATAAGACCAATCGTATAGTTAAGATAATATCGGTGTTCGAGTTAACCATTATCGTTTTATACGACCAATACGAAATTTTTACAAAAAGAACAAGTCTTTACGATTGTTATCGTGAAACTTTAACGGAAATCCCAATCGAGATGAAATAAGATACAGTCAAGCCAAGATCCGAAGGAGAAGATGATGCAGAGAATGTGGTCTAGTCAACAGTGGACAACTAGACGTTATCCGTTTCTAGTTGCCCATGGGCGACTAGACTTTGTCAAGAGTATAGTCGCCAATGGGCGACTAAACTTTCTCTATGTATAGTCACGCGTGGGCGACTAGACTTTGTCAAGAGTCTAGTCTCCCATGGGCGACTAGACTTTGTCCGTGTCTAGTCGCATGTGGGTGACTAGACTTTGTCAAAAGTCGCCCGTGGGCGACTAGACATTGTTCGTGTCTAGTCGCCCATGAGCGACTAGACTTTCTCTGTGTTAGTCGCGCGTGGGCGACTAGACTTTGTTCGTGTCTAATCGCATGTGGGTGACTAGACTTTGTCAAGAGTCTAGTCGCCCGTGGGTGACTAGACATTGTTCGTGTCTAGTCGCCCATGCCCGACTAGACTTTTTCAAGAGTCTAGTCGCCCAAGGGCGACTAGACATTGTTCGTGTCTAGTCGCCGATGGGCGACTAGACCTTTCTCCTGTCTAGTCGCCCATGGGCGACTGTGATGAGTCTATTCGCCCACGAGAAATTAGAACTTGCTCGTGTCTCGGGAGCGATGCGATTAACCGATGTTTACGGTGATAATTTATCGGCCCGAAACTTGTCTCTTGAGATCTTTCAGGAGTTATTCGGAAGTCTCGGGCGTTGATTTCGATACTTTTTGTGTCTAGTCGCTCGCGGTTGACTAGACTTCGCGGAGTAACTGCCTACAGTCGACTAGACACGGGGTTTTGATGTTTGGTCGGGAGAAGAAGATCTAGGCGATAAGAACCACGAATTTGATAGTTTCCTTATGTTCTTTGTTTCCGAAAGGGAGACAATATTTTTGTGGTGCTTTTTTGGCATTGGTTTCGTCATGACCGTTTTTTTATACCAACAGTTAGCCTCCCAGTTCGCAAGAATCGTTGGAGTGTTCTTACGAAGTGTACGACACGTTAGGTAAGTTAGGAATAATTGATGGCTAAAAAGTCCAAGGGTGAATAGTTAATCTCCCTTTCTATAAGTATGAGGAGTAACTTTCCAAATCTTTCACTTGCTCATCTTCACAAGAAAATTTCCTTAAGGTAGAAAATTCCTTATCTTTTCCATCTCTCTCTTCTCTCCTTTTGTTATGGCTTTGAATACCCGAGTTTCTGTAAATGTTTCACCGTCCATCTACGAGTTCGGGAGAACGAAATTGTGTCGAAAATCGCTTTCTTGCCATGCTCGATTGATCCTCAGGAGGTGAAGGCTTATTGGCGTGCTACGTGCAATGTTGTTCCTCCACCGCCTGAATCATAGTATCTGACGAGGCCCAGTTTCAGAAGGGCTACCGACGGGCCGAGCGAATGTCGGGACTCTTTTCTCGCCACCATCCAGGATTTCTGTCAAGTTCCGATGGGGTGAATTTTCAGATGTCGGAACATGGATAGGAGACCAACTCTCCGCCTCGCGGCTAGTTTACGTGCTACGAGGTGCACTTATTGTTCTGTCGACTATGGTTTCCCATACCGTGGATCATAGTTCAGTTTTTATATCCATTACGGCTTGTCGATCAGTCAGCTTTCGCCCGCTGGCCATCAACACCTCATAGTGATTTAGGTTTTAAGCTAAGAGTGAGGGATGGATCTGAGCATCGATTACCTATTGGCTTTTTTACATCCGAAGGGCACGGGTCTGCCGCTTCGGTATTGTCTCAAGTCGAGGAAGGATATGTCGGTGATTCAATCGTTTACGTCTAACTTCCACAGTTGGGACAAACGATATTTTTTTGTTTGTTTAGATACCGCCTCTGTCGAGGAAGAATATGTTCCCCTTTTAAGTACAGATGGGGTTTCGCGGGTATCGTTTTCAGATACTCTAATCATTTTTCTTTTCGTTTGTCGATATCTGACCGCTCTTTTGTTTTGCAGTCATCGATCCTCTTCCTCTGCATCCGGAAGACTTATTCGTTGTTAGGGGTCTTTTTCGAGGCAATCCATTCAATTGGGGTTACTTTTCCCCGTAACGAGTTTGTACCGCGGTTGAGTATCACAATACTCGAGCTCGGCCTCACACGGTCGCAAAAGAAGAGTTGGAAACGGACATGGATGGATTTACTTTGTACGAGATGCCTCGCGTTAAGGAGAGGGAAAGGTCTCCCAGGAAAAAACATGCTATCATCGATGGGGGCAGCGTTGCGGACGACAGGAGGGGATCATCTGCGGAGGCGTGGTACCATGATCTCCTAGGTGGAGACAGAAACGGTACAAGTCAACCTTCACTGCCGCCTTTCAAAGATGGGTCCAAATTCGACGCCTTACTCGCCTCTTTCGACGTCCCGTCAAAGAAACGTGCAGCTCACGCAGGGTTCGTCAGGTCGGGACAGTATGCGGAAGCCTCGCAGTTGTGCATGGGGATTAGATTTCGACCATATGACGTGACTTTGATTATTCATATGATTTTGCCTCTAATTTTTTAAAGGACCCCTTTTTGTAGGGTCTCCATGTGATGTAGACGGCTCGGTTCAAGGCTGAGAGACTCGAGGAGGAGAACTCCCGCTTGAAGAGAGAGGTTGAAGTGGCTTCCTTCCGTGAGAAGGAGTTGACACTGAAACAAGCGTTTCAGGTTTGTCGTGCGTACAGATATGGAAAGCGCGAGGTTGCCTCGATTGTAGCTGATCTTTCGGCCCAGTTTGCGGTTGACTTCGACCATATCAAGCACGCACACCAGTCCTTCGGGGAGTATCTCGAGTGTCGTGGTTCCGTGAGTGCTTTGTGGCGCACCCAACTTCCTGATTATTTCTATTGCGCTGGGATGGACAAGATGTCCGGTCATATGAAGAAGTGCGAGAACATGGGGTCTTCGATCCCTTCGATCGAAAAGAGGATTTGGGAGCGGTGGGCTCTGATTCCCATCTCTCCGGACTTGGAGGAAGTCGTAACCACTACCCCGCTTGGCGAAGAGAATGCGGTGGACCAAGATCCGAACCTGTTTGGTGCCGATGACTTCTCTATATCTAGTTATTATGAGTGTGATTCGTGAGTAGTAGATGTTTGTACATGGAGGGAGCATGTTCCCTGTTAAATTTATGCTTTATTTTTGGTCGACTGTGGCCGCTTTTAGTATGTCGGGGTCGGTCGCGTATGGCTTTGAACCCTTGTTGTCTTGTGATTTTTAATGGATTACGTTTCTAGTTTTATCAGTACACGAGTAATATGGAGGCAAGATTATGAGTCATCATCTCATATCTAACTCTTGGATAATCGCTATATCCGTTTGTCTATTTCGGGTGTGAGTTTTCGAAAAATTGGATTTTTCGGGTTTTAAGGACTTGCGGATATAAGCAATGAGACAAGTTTTCGGATCTCGTATCAGTTTGATACTATGTGTGGAGATGGTTGGGACCAGTGTGTTGGGTTTAGGGCAAGACCTAGGTTTACTCTCGACTTTAGGGAGTGTGGTGACTAATTCCAGCTTACGTTTTTCGTTCGCAATTTTGACATGGTTTCATCTCGATATTGAAATCTGCGATAAATTCTCGACTTATATGACTTGCATCAATTAGGAACTGAGCAGCTCTCCAAAGACTATTTCGAATTCGTCTGGAAGTGCTGACCAAAATTGCAGTGTTTATAGCGCTTTTATCCTTGTGTCGGATGTATGAGAACCGAATCTTCGTGAAGAGTAGGTTAAGGTAAGTGATTAATTCGTCCGTCGGGGCCAATCGACGGGTACAAAGTAGGAACAAGTACTTATCTTTTTCTCAGTAGAGGTTTGATTTATAGTCTTGCGATGACTGTTTTTAGAAGTTTTTGATCGACTTCGTAAGTTTGCTCCTCGAAAATTCGCGACGTCTCCATTTTTCCCGAAAGTTTTTTTGCGTTTAGTGGTAGAACGTGTTAACGAACATGTTCTAGTCAAGATTTGTTAAGAAGGGTTTTCTCATATGATTTTCATTTCCGGGGTATACGAAAAAATATAAGATTTTTATTGCTGAAACGTATCGAAAACTGTCGAGTACAAAATGTGGGAGTATACGAATATACATATACCCACTCCCCCCCTTTTTTTAGAGAGGGGGACAGCTGAGCTCCTCTTGCAAAGAGTTGCCTACGTACTTCTTTCGGGGATCAAGCCGTCTCATAGTTCAATTTGTTGTCGTGAGTGATTACTCATTTGGCAGAGTTGCATCGGTCGTTTCAGTCGCGATGACTATAAATGGGTCGACGACTTTCTCTGGTGTCAAGAACATCATTTTGTCGAGAACGTTGTGCTCGGAAATTTGCTTATTTCCTTTGGACTGAGCCATTTCTTTAGTCAATGATTCTGGCGTGTCTTTTCCGAATTTTTTTCGGCTGACGGTCGAGTTGTCTTCATTCATTTGGGTTTAACCATGGGCATCATTGCGACTTGTCTTAGCTTATGCTCGGCTAGGAAGCAGTGTCGTGACTGTGTTTGGCATCCCCAAATTGTGGAAATTCCGTTGGGAGTCAAGAATTTGATGCCTAAGTGGTAAGTCGATGGGACTGCCTTCATGGAGTTTATCCATGGTGTTTCCATGATCACATTATAGATGGCAGGATGGTCAACGACCGCAAAATCGACAAACTTCGTGATTTCGATGGCCATCACCGGGAGCTTAATCGATTCGAGAGTCATTGACGTCATACCACAGAATCCCATGAATGGTTTTGGCGCGGGTGTGACCTCGGATAAGTCGATGTTCATCCTGTTGAGGGTATCGCAGAAGATAATATCGACGGTACTTCCTGTGTCGATGAGGACCATGGCGACTTCGAGGTTTTTATGACAAGGTCGATCACGAGGGGATCACTATGAGGTTTATCGATTCTGATAGGTTCACATTCCTCGAAAGCGATAGTGTCAGTTGCGGTGTCGAGTGGCATAGAACAATTTGCACTTGATTCGGCCTTTTGGTGGTATGCCTTTATCGACGAGACGATATCGAGGAAGTATTTCTACCCTCAGATGATCATACTTACTCTGCGGCGACTGGCGTCATTGCCTTTGTTGTCAGGTCTCCTTCCGCGTTTTCCGTCTGCTTGAATTACTTGAGACGTGGCGTCTCCTCGGAGAGCCTTATCAGTTTTGGGTTGGCGGTCTCTATTCACGCATGAGGTCTTTTATGCTGGTTACGTCTGCGATTTCCCCCGCAAGTAATTTTGTCGTTAGTCTTTCTCCAAGAACCTTGTAGTTTGCAGTGGAGTGACCTTTCATTTGGTGGAACTCGCAAAAAGTGTTCTCATCGCACGACGTGTTCCGCGTCCAGGTGTTCCCCGACGGTCTCCCTTGTTCGGACGGGGAGGTAATAACATAATTATACGTCTTCTCCCTCGTGATGGACATATTTGTCGTTACAAGGGATTATCTTTTTTGTCTTCTGCTCTGAGGTAGCATCTTTTGAGGATGCCTTCAGTGCTTTGTGTTTTTACGATAGAACTTTCATTTCTTCTTCAATGATGATGAAGTTTGTAGCCTTATGAAGTGCATCTTAAATCGTGCGTGGTTTTTCGAGAGCTATACACTTCTTGAACTTCGACTTGTACCAGAGGGTTTTTCTGAGCGCGTCTACTGCCACCTTGTCACTAATCCCGCTGAGTCTCGGGGAGATTTGTCCTCTTTTTGGGACAGGCTCCATAGATCAACATCGGAGGTTTCTCTATCCATAAACATGGAGTATTGTTTGAGAAATTCCGAGGAGAGTTGTCAAAAACTTTCGATGGAGTTTCTTCTTTGACGGGAGAACCACTCGAGGGCCACTCCTTGGAGATGTTCGACGAAAAGGTCGCAAAAGCCAGCGTGTTTTTCGCCTTCCTTGAGTTTGGATCTCGCCATTGCGATCTGGAAAGTCTATAGGTGAGCTTTCGGATTGGTGGTTCCGTCATACATTAGGATTTTCACCTTTCTAGGATCTGAGAGTTTGGTGTTGGTTATGCGAGCAGTGAATGGAGTTTTCCGAACCTCTTCGAGGAGCCTATCGATCTCTGGTGCGGCACTGGTGGCATGGTGAATTTGTGATTTCACCATTTTATCCTCTGCCGCTGTTTTCGTGATGTAGTCACGGAGATTGAGAATCTCGTCGAGATCATTGTTAGTAGTTTTACGAGACGGTCAACCTGTTTCTCTTGCTCTACCCAAAAGATATTTGCTTCTTCTTTTGTCATAGGTTCGTTGAGCTGAGAGTTTTTCCGTGTTGCGCGGACCTTAACCCTTCTTGGGTGTACGTCAGAGTCATCATCCATGGGATCCGGTTGATCCCTGAAGTCCAAGTCGATCTGCTCGACTTTGTTTTCTTCCGTCTCCTTCTCGAAAGTTGGAAGATCATCTACGTTGTTCCGTGATGCGATAGGGGTGATTTCGTCGGGATTTTTTTCTGACAGTTTTTCTTGCTCGTTCTGGGGTCTATAAAGTGGAGTTGTGAATTCGAGTCTTCTTCTGCGGATTCTGGTAGCTCCACGCGGAAGAATGTTTTAGTCCTCATGGTTAGGGTTTTAACCTGTTTAGCGAGAGAGCTAGTAAGTTTATCTTATTCAATCGACTTCTTTTTGAGAGTCGAGAACATCTTTTTGATCTTCTCGAATGTCGCGGTGTTTGCGTCAGCATTGACCACGGTGTCGTTCGTAGCCGGAGTGTTTTCAATTTTTTCGTTGGCGTTGTTGTCGTCACGAGCTGGGTGATTGTTTTGGTCGTCTGTAGTCATATCTGATCTAGCATTTTGCGACTGTGAGTTAGATTGATTCGTACCTTAAAGGAATACCCCTCCTTCTAGAGCTAAAATGTGGGAACCGAAATTCACACTGTCGATTTTTGTAATCACAGGAAAACCAAAAAACCCTAACTTTCCTTGAGGTCTCGGATTTCTGCTAAACCAAACATCAAGAGATCAGAATACGAAATAACAGATGAAGTAAAAGTAAAAAGGAATCGAAATAAGAATTGAGCAATCGAGATCTTATTTTGAATCTGCGTGTGAGCATTACAATAGGTGATAAGTCTTGGCCTCAAGAGCTGTAGGTGAGTTCTCTAGTTCTAACAACGTAAGACTTCTAAACCTAGTTGAGTCGCAGCTCGCTAAAAAAAATGGAAAAAGTAACCTAATTGCTCTAAATGCTAAGTTCTGTTGAAAATTTTGTGTGTATGCGTTCTTCTCCTTCGTCTTTCTTATATATGCCTTCGTAGGTCGGTCATCTTTCCTTTTCTGCCCTTGATTCGAGTTTATCCTTCCGCGGAAATATTCCTTTTATGATACGAGTATATCCTTTTTCGAGAATATTCTTTATCTTCTCGATTTTCGATATTTATCTCTAAACTTGACTTTATCGTATTTTTCATTTATCTTTCACGGAACTCGGGTAAATCGTCAACGTAGATGGGTCCATTCTCGGCCGAAATTGTAAGTTGAGCTTTGTCGCGTTTTGGGCCTTCTTGGGCCGTTTTGCGATTAAGTGATTTTTACCATTTCTTTCGGAGAAGTCATTCTTCGTTTGATTTAACGGCGATTGTTTCACAAAATGATAATACCAATCATATAGTTAAGTCTTTACGATTGTTATCGTCAAATTTTAATGGAAATTCCAATTGAGACGAAATGAGAGACAGTCAAGCCAAGATCCGAAGGAGAGGATGATGAAGAGAACGTGGTCTAGTCAACCGTGGGCGACTAGATGTTATCCGTGTCTAGTCGCCCGTGGGCGACTAGACTTTGTCAAGAGCCTAGTTCCCCATTGGCGACTAGACATTGTTCGTGTCTAGTCGCCCATGGGCGCCTAGACTTTGTTCATGTCTAGTCACCTGTGGGCGACTAGACTTTGTTCATGTCTAGTCGCCCGTGGGCGACTAGACATTTTTCGTGTCTAATCGCCCATGGGCGACTAGACTTTATCTGTGTCTAGTCGCCCGTGGGCGACTAGACTTCGTCAAGAGTCTAGTTGCCCATGGGCGACTAGACGTTATTCATGTGTAGTTGCCCATGGGCAACTAGACTTTGTTAAGAGACTAGTTGCCTGTGTCTAGTCGCCCGTGGACGACTAGACTTTGTCAAGAGTCTAGTCGCCCATGGGCGAATAGACATTTTTCGTGTCTAGTCCTCCATGGGCGACTAGAATTTGTGGAGAGTCTAGTAGCCCATGTGCAACTAGACCTTGCTTGTGTCTAGTCGCCCATGGGCGATCCCCAAATGAAATAGTGACTGAGTTGGGATGCATGTCCGGAAAGGTCAAACTGGCCTGTAAAGATGTGCGCCCCCCGGCACAAGAGAGACCTGTCTAAGTGGTGTGATTTTTTCACCACGACCACAGTCACCTAGCGGAGGAATGCTTCCAGCTAAG
This sequence comes from Anastatica hierochuntica, assembly GCA_900406275.1. Taxonomy (NCBI): domain Eukaryota; kingdom Viridiplantae; phylum Streptophyta; class Magnoliopsida; order Brassicales; family Brassicaceae; genus Anastatica; species Anastatica hierochuntica. Next base: position 15,185 of record OVAN01003247.1, read on the forward strand.
GCTAGAAGTGAATGAGTTGCTCAGAAAGGGATATCTTCGAGAGTTCCTCTCAGAAAGAGGAAGATCACTCATTCATGAGCAGACCAAGAATGACGTTCCCATGTGAACAAGGCCTGATTTGCTGAGGCGCGGTTATGATGCCAACTTCATTACTGGAGGATCAGAGGTAAGTGGGGTGACAGTCTCTGTTGCCAAGAAAAGTACTCGCTCTGCCAAGATTAACCATGGAGTATATGTCATGGCGGTTAGCATAGAGCGCGAAGATGACCCTGACTTAATAAGCTTTACCACTAATACCGGCAGAGAACTGATGTCTCTGCACCATGATGCCCTGGTAGTATCGTTGAAAGTTGTGAACTGCCTCATGACGCGAATCCTCGTCAATAATGGCAGCTCAACTAACATCATCTTCACCAACGCCTTTGAAGGCTTAGGACTAAGCAAAGAAGAAGTTGCCAGAAAATCAACTTCTCTACTCAGATTCAGTGGCAAAGTAAAGCAGACCATGAGAGAAATAACCCTACCAGTGTACACTGGAGGTGTCAACCAAAGGATCGATTTCCTTATCATAGATTGCTCCTCGCCATACAATGCAATAATGGGGAGACCATGGATACATGATATGAAGGTTGTTCCATCAACTCTGCATCAATCCTTAAAATTCCTAACACCTTGGGGAATAAGGGAAATCAGAGGAGATTTTGAGCGGGCCCGCTCATGCTACCAGACGACCCTCAGAGCCATAGCTCCAAAGCCCCGACCAATGGCTACCGCTATGGAGATCTTTGCCTAACCATTGCACGAAGAAAGTAGCCCTCAAAGAATACTGCCGCATACCAGCCAGGAGGACAAGGCCATAGGCAAGAGACGAGCATGAAGGGAGCATGGGGATATGAAATAACAGAACAGCTGGAATGCCATCCACAGCTCGAATATCTATTCAAAGAAATAAGGCCTTGGTGTAAGCCTTTCTTAGCCATGAGAAAGCCATCATTTTTCTTATAATTCAATTATGTAATAAAAGCTTCGCTATTATTTGACGAAAGAAACTGCGGGTCTTAAAATACATTTTTGAAAGAAAAGAAAAATGATTTCCTTCAGATAAAAAAGATATAACATCTTTAAAAATCTCCTTAGGAATCTATCAAGGCCTTATGCCAAAAAAATCCATATAATGCGGACGAGATCCTAAACACCATGCTCGAAAGGTCATGGCGAAACGCGGACGAGCTCCTAACTATGGTCATCGAATGCGGACCAGATCCTAAAAACCATGTCCAAAACGTCATGGCGGAATGAGGATGAGTCTCCAAAAACCATGGTCAAAAAGTTATGGCGAAATGCGAGCCGGATCCTAAAGATGTTAGATGCAATGCATCAAAACTATGAGTTAACAAAAATAATGGATATGTGCACCCCTGTCCATCCTAATATGCGGCTCATAGAAAAACTTAAAACTGGTCGGTCACAATAAAGCTAGCAAAACTCTGACACACGGTGTCAATAAAGCTTCGGCCCATGGACTAAATGTCCAAAGAGGCCTTGCGCCCAAAGGCAGGTGTGCCAACTGATCTCATGTATTGAAACATGGATCTCAATCGAGACCAAGGCTTGTTAACTAAACGTTTATGAGATCGCGTCTCATACGACGTGAAGTTATCAGGGGACCTTGGCTCAGCAAGGGCTTGAGGCCCCAACTCATGGTTAAGACCACCACGGAACCATGGTTCTCCAGGCCATGTGCCCCCGAGCTTAGACATCAAATATAAAAATTTGTAAGTGTAATGCCCAAGAGACCATAGTCCACCACGGGCCATGTGCCCCACCTTTTTCTTTGAATGCAGGTTCAACGACGAAAGATCGTGGACCTACCAAATATATGGATGTCTAGGCCCCAGTAGAGCGGGCAGAACCAACAAATCAGAGCACTCCAACCAACCGAGGCTGAGAGCCCCATAAATCCGGATGTCATGCCCAGAGAGCAAGAGAGCCCTAGAACTCTAAAGGAAAACACGAGGAGCTAACCTCTACTAGGGGCCTGACTGGATCACATATCTAAAAGGCGGATCCAGAGTCCGCAATCTATGCCCTCGGAAAGGAGTATGGAGATAATCTAGTGCAACCAGCACAAATTCATTCATTACAAAGGCCTTTGATGTGGTTCACCAAGGCTATAATATTGACTCGGCGTCTCCTCGATAGAGCATGTCTACCAAAATAATTGACTAAGAAGATGATCGAGCAATAAGAAGGTCGAAAGAGTGAAAAGCAACAAGAAGGAACCAAGCAGGTGATAAGATGAAAGCCTCAGTGGTTTGTCAAGGTTAAAGGTTTCGAAACAAAACTCACAAGAGTTTCGAAACCAAACAATCTAAAAACAAGCTCCACAGCGCAAAAATCCGAAAGAAAGTTTAACACCCGTAAGAAAAACCCACGTAGGGTAAAACGCGGTGCTGAACAAGACCAATGCGTACAAGACAAGATGGCGTTTACTGTTTCCCAGGGCCTTCAATAAAAATCCACCAAGGGTATCCAGACTTTTGCCACTTGAAGAAATAGCGAGATCGGTCATGGCTTCTACTGGCGGAAATGACTTACTTGCAATAAGATGATTACTAATGGACCCTTGAGATGACCAAGGAAAGGTCACAAAAAGGTGTCCATATCTCGCATTTGAAGACGACGACTACCTTCAAAGCAAGCTCAAATTTCCACAGCCTAAAGCCAGGGCTAAGGCAAGAAACGGGTCAAAGGAGTAGAAGCTAAGTCAGATATGATAAAAGGTCGTGGTAACAAGTTTCTGATATTAGGTAAAGAAAAGGCGAAGGAGTCCATGGATTTTATCACATCTTCAGAAGATTCTTTACAAAGGAATGATGGCAAGCTAAATACTACAAAGCGTCTTACTACGAGAATGGAGGCTATTATATTGGATCTCATCAATACATCTCTAACGACTAAACTACGGTGATAAGCCATGCAATATCCGGGAACCCGCACAACCTGAAGCCAAAGGCGTGACAAGACTTCTGCTAAGGCTATGGACGCCTCTCTGCGTTGGATCTAGAGTGCCTATCTACAAAATACGGACCCACACCATGGGGTCACGTTAGATCTTCCCGTGATGGATAAGATCAAACCAAATTATAAGCACCATGGCCAAGGGTCGTAGAGAGGAGTCCGAAGCGAAGACTCACCCACAACCTGGAGAAGACTCGAGTCCTCTTATTGTCATGGCGGCGATAGACCCAGAGAAGTCCAAGGGGCCCAAGTCCGTACATTGCAGTTGTCATAGCCACAATGACCCAGGATGGCCAGGTTGCCGTACTAAAGGTTCCATCATCTCCCGACCATGGTTTCTAATGTTGGCGCGGCTCACCTTCGACCTGGAGATCCACCTTCGTTCTGTTAGTCCCTGTCATGTGTGGCCTTGGTAACTTTGAATCCAAGGAAAGCGCCAAGGATGTCCAACACAGGAGGAGGAGATCACCATGGTGGAACTCCATTCAGATGGCCATGGCAGCAGCCAGCGCAATGAACCACCTCCGTTTCCTAGCTCGATGGAAGATCTCGGAGGTTGTCACTCCATCACCACAGACGATGCACACCTTCGGGCCGGATCTGAAGCGGCATGGAGAGATCGATGTGAAGCGTTGGCCTTGATTCCTTGCCCGGACATGATCACCACCCTTGGACCACGGAGGAGACCCTAAGGCGATCCTCGACACTAGGGAAGCCCAAGAGTCTCCTAAGCGGATCTGAAGCCGATTCTTTGACGATCTCATTTCAAACCTGCAAACCAGAAAGAAGATCGATCATGTTGCATGTCTATAGATGGATGACGAGACGTTAAAAACCCAAACTTTAGCGATATCCGCAAGGTTGTCATAGAGATCATATGGCTGAAGCACGACGATTCGTAATGGAGATCAGAAAAGAAACATTACCTTGGTACTGGAAGCTGAAGCGGTAGAGACACGAACGACGAAAATCGTTAGAGATATGTAGAATCAAAGGAGAAATGGTCAGAAACCACTCAAAGATCTACGAAAAAGATCACCAACGGAGAAATCCCTAAGTCAAAATCGGAAATCTACTTCCATCGACTCCGCACAATCACTACTAAGGGTAAAAGAAAGCCAGATCCACTGGAAATGCGCTAAAGATTTACCGGAAAAAAAGTAGAGGAAGTGGTGATCTTTTGAGAGAAAACCCTAATCTGACTTTGAGGAGGCAAGTAAAAAAGTGAAATGATCAGGACTCATCACTTTCCCGCCTATAGATAGCCCTAGCGGTAATGGATCAAAGACAAAAAGAGAAGCCAAATTACGCCATGGAGTTCGAGTCCAAGAGTTCATCAAAAAGATGTGGCCCACCAAGCGCTAATGAGACTCACCAAGGATGAAGCCATAGCAGCGGAAACTATGGCGGAAGCTTTTTCTTATTTCATTTACTTACACAAAGTCGATCTCAGCACTAAGGTATGAACCGAAATCTCTTTGGAAAAGATCTACTCTTCAAATTCCACACGTGAAAAATGAAGAGTGAGGGGCAACTGTTGGGGGTAAATTTATTTCCTTAGAGTCCGGTCATAGCCTAGACGAAGGAGACATAGATAAACCCCCTAGTTGTTGGTGATAACCCAGGCCATAGCCAAGGACACCATCGCCAAGCCGAGGTAGGGCGGATATCCCCTAAGTCGGTCTAAGATCTTAAGAGATAAGAAAAAATGCCCTGATGAATCTAGGGAAATAATTTTTTTGTATGATAAGCTCGAATATAAGAGTTATCCACAAGATAAATTGAAACCCTAACTCGAAAAGCTATAAATACAAAGGGAATAACCCTAATTCAAGGATTCGACCCTGAGACGCTGAAAGACACTTATTGTGCTCGATTCTCTTAAGATCAATAAAAGAAATCGTTTACATAATACTTAGTCTCTTTTTCGCTCATCTTTCCAATCTTTGATCTCTCCCTCAAAAACCTTAAAATCATCGATAAATTGTTCTTGTTCTTCTCCATTGAAGAACGTCCAAAAAATCACCAAACAACAATTACTATTGTTTAGGTAACAACCACATTCTCTATGATTAAAATTTTCTACTGTTAAAATTCTACGGCCACAACTCATACCAATCAGGCTATGTATGCTTTAGAAAAAAAAAAAGTCTCCTATAAACAAAATAATGGAGTTGGGCTACGATAAATTTATGGAGATTATCTAGGGTGGTAAACTTGCTAAAATTTGAAAATATAATTGGATAAAATGAAAATTTAAAAACTTTAAATAAAAGTAAAAGTCTCTTCAAAACAATCACCCCTAAAATCATTGATCTTGTCGGTTGTGATGATGAAAGACATTTTCGGGTTTATATAGAGTAAATATTCTAAATCGGTGGCTAAAATTTCAACAGTAATTAATGGTGGAAGCATTAAACATAAAACTATCCTTTTTTTTCTTTTTTTTTTTGTCAACAAACATAAAACTATCCACGTACCAACATTTGCAGGAAGTTTTCATATTTGATACGTACGTGAATAATGATAATGTATATAGTATCTCTATTGAGCAAAATTCATTGAACTTATGGTGCATTTAGCTCAGATGTCAATGCGACTACCTACCCAATCTTCAAGATTGTTTCTTTTCGTATTTTTCTACAATTTAAATTTGATAATTGAACTTAAAATTATCAGGTTAACAAGAATAAAGTAATCAGCCTATCCCAAAACAAGTAACTATCACGCGGATCATCCTTTAAATGTGCATTAATAAACATCGATCGATAATATGATTACCTAGTCGCAAAATTATTAACCACATAATGTAACTTTTTTGAGATTATTTTGCTTAGTTTTCAGATGAAGTGAGCAAAAGAAAACCATATCCGTATTAACAAATTGCGGCAATTTGTTTGTCCCATGCATGGAACTGTATTATATCGCAATCAAACACAATTTAAAAAGATCAAATTCGACAGGTTTGGTACATAAATAATAAGGACAAAAAGTGAAAATTTCGTAGTAATATCTAGTAATAAAGCGGTCCAAACCACGCATTATATATTAGCAGTTTAATATTGAATATTACGATCGTATTATTTGCAACATGCAACGACTGGATCAGTAAGGCGAGGAAAAACGCAAATACATCAAACGTAGACGCGTCCACAGTCCACTAACCGCGATTCAAACACGCCCTCGATCAAGCACAAAGGCAATCAAAGGATGCGTCGACGCACGTGACCATGTCTCTTCTAAAGTCAACATAAACGTGCCGCGTAAGGATAGAGACTTTGTTGTTTTATTACGTTTTTCAGTTTTTAATACGTTCTTGCAAAACTTTGTTTTAATTACGTTATTGAATATTTAATTTAACCTATTTGTCTCTCGTTACTAACCAATTAAACCTACAAACCTAGACCACGAAACGACAGAGAAACCCCTTAACACACTTTGACAGGGACAGCGTCCAATTATTAATTTCATTGAATTATTGCCTTATACTTTTATTGATTCTCTTGCTTCTTAATTTTGTTGACCCACCAATATTTTTACAAATTCATATAAGCATTTTTTAATAAGAATTTAAGCATTTTGTATTAATCGGTTGTTTAAATGTTGAAATCCATCTTCGACTATCATTTACATTTTAGTAATTTAAAAAGAATAGTAAGTTATTGATAAATTGGTATGAATTTTCAAAATATGTACCGGTTACAAACTTACAATGGCTTTTGGTTGTACAATATACAAAAGGAAAACAAAGCCTAAACAACATACGCATTGTAGCAAAGTAAGACGAAAACCGAAAAAATACTACAGACTATATTTTTTGTTAGCTTGTAAAATTTATTTCAAAAGAATCTGGCGTCAAAATTTATTTATTCAAACATTTTGTTTTCAGCATACATTTAATAATTTGTATTTTGATGTTTTGTTTCGTCTTTGTAACACTCTTTGTACTAGGATATATATTACGTTAGTATATATTCCATACATGATACATGTCTTATTTCGTAATTTATTTGGGTAACTTGTAATTAGAATTAGGTTTAACAATTTTGTATATAAACAGAATGTTGTACATCGTTATTGAATAAGAGAGAAAATCTATTCTATATACTCAAGGTCTCTTGAAATGGTATTGGAGCAAAAGATCTATTGATCTTGCTTGATTGAGTTTACGTCTCTGATTTTCTTATTATCTTCTTCTTCATTTATTCGACTTTATTTTTCATAATGGGAACAGAGGAAGGAGAACGTGGTGATTCGACGATGAGTACGATTGGGAAGAATCTGAGCACTTCCGGACCAAAAATTGAAGTTCAAAGAAGAACCATATCGCTATATGATCTCTCTGCGAGTGAATTCCAGCCAAGTCTCAAAGGGAGTAATTATGTTGAGTGGTCAGGTAACTTAAGAATGTCTCTCAAAACCAGAAAAAAGTTTGGTTTTGTCGATGGCTCTATTTCATTAGCTAGTGCGGAACCTTGTGATGTAGAAGATTAGTAGACGAATAACGCATTAGTGATTTCATGGATCAAGCTCACCATCTCTGAAAAGATTCGTTCGACCTTATCTACTTTTGACACAACAAGAGATTTATGGCTTCATATTCAGAGGAGATATTTTATGAAGAACGGACAAAGAGTGCAAAGGGTAAAAGCTGATATTGCGACGTGTAGACAACATGGGCTCTCGATTGAGGCTTACTATGGCAAGATGATGCAATTGTGGACTGCCTTGGCAGAGTTTCGCCAAACAAAGAGTTGTGGCTGTCCATTGAGTGCTGACTCCGAGAGAGAGAAACAGGAGGATCGACTCCACGAGTTTCTCACGGGTGTTGATGAAGCAATTCATGGGGCTGCGAAGTCTAATCTATTATCACGAGATCCTCTTCCATCAATTGATGAAGCTTATAATGTGCTTCTGCAAGATGAAGATTCAAAGCAGATATCACGAGTAATGGATGAAAAGTTTGAAACCATGGGACACGCGGTTCGAACTACTAGTCCGACTCTGATAGGTAACTCGAATCAATTCTTGTCAAAGCAGGAAAGAATGTGTTTGAACTATACTAGCCGTCGGAAAAATGGCAATATATATACTAACTGCTTTCGCACGATTAGATATCCGGATTAGTGGGTGGATAAAACACGCGGTCGTGGGCAAGTTGGTCGTGGAAGAGGGTCTATGAATGGCTCTGGATCTCGTCAATCTTAGGTTAATATTCCACGGGTCAATGTTGTTCAGAGTTTAACTCCACCGCACCCGGTTGCTGCTAACACAATTACATCTAGTGATCGGGTTGCTTTGACAAGGTTAACAGATGAGCAGTGGAGGTACCTGGTCACATTATTGAATGAGCATAAACCACCGGTTGAGAAACAGTTTGGTACGTATTTGTTATCTTCTTGGATTATTGATTCAGGAGCTACGAATCATATGACAGGATATCGTAGTTTTCTCTTGGATATTCGTGAGGTGTTTCCTTTATAAGTGAAACTACCTGATGGGAGAATGACTATGGCTACACAACAGGGAACAATTATTTTGAGTTCTAAGCTTACTGTAGAGAATGTTTTGTTTGTAAATGGCTTGCAATGCCATTTGATTTCTGTGTCACAGTTGACTAAGCAGAAAAAGTGTCTATTACATACTACTGAAAAGATTCGCTTTATTCAGGATCGCATTTTCAAGATGCTGATTGGAGTGGCTGAACAAGTGGATGAACTTCATTTTCTTAGAGGGATGGAGTTTGTTGGCGTTATGCGGAGTACGGATAGAGTATATGTTGAAGTGTGGCATCAAAGGCTTGGACATCCTTCTAAACGTGCTTTGAATTTTTATCTATTTCTGATTTAAGTAGTGAGAAGAGTTTGCAAAATCAAGTTTGTGAAACTTGTATTAGAGCTAAACAAAAAATTATTCGAGATGGTTTATTGCGATACATGGGGTCCTTATAGGACTAAATCACATTGCGGAGCAAGATATTTTCTTACTTTGGTTGACGATTACTCACGTAGTGTATGGCTTTATTTGTTCTCGACAAAACAAGAAGTCTCACGTGTCCTCAAAGAATTTCTTTCCTACATTGAAAAACAATTTGGAACTTCGATTAAAAGGATTCGAAGTGATAATGGAGCCAAATTCATGTGTATGACTATGTTTTTTCTCGAGAAAGGAACCATACGTGAAACCTCGTGTGTTGGTACTCCACAAAAAAATGGTAGAGCAGAACGTAAGCATAGACATATTCTCATTGTTGCTCAAGCATTACGGTTTCAAGTGTCGCTTCTGTTAGAATTTTGGGGGGGGGGGGAAGGTTTTTTNGACTTATCTTATCAATAGAACTTCGACTCCTCTTTTGGAGGGTAAGACACCATTTGAGTTTTTGTATAAGCGCCACCTCCTTTGACACTTCTTCGGACATTCGGATGCTTATGCTACGCACATAATCAATATTACAAAGGTGATAAATTTACATCTAGGAGTGTCAAAGGAATCTTTATTGCGTTTCCTTCTAGAAGAAGGTATGGCACATATATGACATCGAGATGGGAAAGATTTTTTGTTCTCGAGATGTGATTTTCAATGAATCGGAGTTCTCATACTCTATGAATTCGGTTACTATTTTTGATAACGATGAGGATCATCCCGTTGCTTTGTCGATTCCACATGTTATTGACGTTACTATGCCTCCTGAGAGATTATTGGTTGATTATCAGATCGTGGAGCCTCCTGTTTCACATTCATCATTGTCTCGTGGTTCACCATTATTAATTTCTGAAGATGACAAAGATAGTGGCTCTCAAGATAAGGATATCGATCCTCTGGTTCACGTTCTGCGGTGACGATGATGACGAGATGAGCTGCAAATTCAGATTCTTCAACGTCGGAACCATCGACTACTGCATCTTCTCTGATGAAGGAACATGATCAGACGCCAGAACTGATTGAGAAGTTGTCGTTGGAATCTATGGAGGTAATACCACTGGGTAGAGGTCATCGTGTACCTAAGCTACCCGCCAAACTTCAAGATTATGTGTTACAGATATTGGTTGATTCATCAGAAACATCTTCGGCACCCTACGGTTTGGCTTTCTATGTCAACTGTGATAAATTTTCGTCATCACATCGAGCATATTTGATGGCGTTAACATCATATGTTATTCCCAACTCTTATTCAGAAGCTGTTATGGAAGAAGTGTGGAGAGATGCGGTGACGTTCGAGATTGATGCTCTTAAACAGAGCGGTACTTGGACAATAGAGACGTTACCTAAAGGAAAGAAAGCTATAGCTTGCAAATGGGTATTCACTGTAAAGTTACAGTCAGATGGGATTCTTGAACGCTACAAGGCCCGTTTAGTTTCCTGTGGTAATAGACAGATAGAAAGGATGGATTATGATGAAATCTTTGCACTAATTGCTAAGATGACAACTATTCGTTCGTTTTTGGAAGTCTCTGCATCTCGAAATTGGGAGGTTCATCAGATGGATGTGCATAATGCCTTTCTTCACGGAGATTTTAGAGGAAGAGGCGTATATGCGATTGCCACATGTATTTTAGAGTAGTGATCCTACAAAAGTGTGTCGTTTACATAAATCCTTATATGGTCTTCGAGAATCTCCAAGATGTTGGTTCGCCAAGCTAAGCTCAGCTTTGCGAGAATATGGATTTGTTTAATCGGTTTCGGATTATTCATTATTTTCCTTAGACAAAGGCAGGGATCGGTTGAATGTGTTAGTCTATGTGAATGAATTGATTATCTCTAAAAATTTATTAAGGATAATGATTATGTTCAAAGAGTATTTGAGCAAGTGCTTTTACATGAAGGATTTGGATTTGTTGAAATATTTTCTTGGACTGAAGTTGCCCGAAGTCTGAAAGGTATTTATTTATGTCAAAGGAAATATATTTTTGATATCATATCGGAAACAAGGTTACTTGGTGCGAAACCCGCGAGTTTTCCGTTGGAATAGAACCTACGCTTAGCGCTTGATGAGGGTTATGATCATGGTGATGTAGCTGGCTATTGTCGTCTTGTTGGTCACTTGATATATTTGGCTGTAACTCATCCCGATTTGTCCTACTCTGTACGTGTCTTGTCTTAATTTATGCCGAAGCCAAAGGAGGCGCATTGGGATGCGGCTTTACGGGTAATTTGATATTTGAAAGGTAATCCTGGACATGGTATTTTGCTATAAGCAAATACGGATTTATCTTTGGTTGCTTGGTGTGATTCTAACTGGGCAGGATGTTTGATTACAAGGCGTTCGACTTCTGATTGGTTTCTACAGTTAGGAGGATCACCGGTTTCGTGGAAGACTAATAAGCAACAAGTGGTGTCTTTGTCTTCTGTGGAAGCGGAGTATCGGGCAATGTCTCTTACTTTGAAAGAAACCATTTGGGTAAAGGACTTGTTGGCGGATTTGGGGGTCGAACATAAGTCTCTGGTTCGTTTGTTTTGTGATAGTAAGGCAGCACTTCATATCACAGCGAATCCAGTATTCCATGAACGCACGAAACATATTGAGAAAGATTGTCACTTTATACGAGATGAGTTGATTCGTGGGACGATTATTGATTATTGCTTGTCACGTTCCAACAAAGGATCAACTAGCCGATATTTTCACGAAGGGACTTGGGAAGCTGAAATTTGACAGATTTATTGGCAAATTGGATGCGCTTGATTTGCACTCTCCAACTTGATGCGAGAGGGGAGAGTATTGGGATATATATATATATATATATATATATATATATATATATATATATATTACCTTAGTATATATTTCATACATGATATATGTCTTATTTCGTAATTTACTTGGAAAACTTGTAATTAGAATTAGGTTTAACAATTTTGTATATAAGCAGAGCGTTGCACATCGTTATTAAATAAGAGAGAAAATCTTTTCTATATACTCAAGGTCTTTTGATATATTTTAATAAAAATCATTTATACAAACACAAAAAAAGTTCCTAACCAAAAAAATATATATAGTAAGTTGGAGGGAAAAAGAAGAACATTTGGCCATAGCTAAGAAAACGACGATCACTAAAGCAATTACCACAGCTTGGTTGCTCAAATTTAGCTTTTATATGTTACGTTACTTTATATCATAATTAGATGTAAAAATATCTCAATTTGAAGCATTATTATATAGAGTATTATATATCTTGTTTAAGTGTACTGATGTCCGCAAATGTGTCGTGTATTGTTAAAAAAAGTTGTATTGATGCCCGCAAATATGTCGTTAAGTTAAATGATACACAAATTTATTTCGCGTCTCATTTCAAAGTGTTTTTAATCATAATCCAAAATTTATTCTTATTTAATATACTTTTGCTGTTTGGGCCTACTTTATTTATTTATTTTTGGCGAAAATTAGATTTTATATTTAAAGGATTTGTTATCCATGACGAATGACAATATAAAAAATTTAATTAGTACAAGGTCTTTTATGTGTTATGTTGTGAATAAAGCGAGAATATTTTTTATTGATATTTCAGGTGTTTTGGTTCTCACTCAAGTGAATCCAGATTAACTGGTAGAGGTTCTAAGGGTCCTAGCGGTCCACGCTATTTTGTCGGCACAAGGGGTTCGCGCTCCCAGGGACACAACCAAATCGTTGTTCCCGGAACGCTGAGGGCCGCATGTGAAATCCTCAGTGGCCGCTATTCGAATCCAGGTGGCGGAACTCACAACTGTAAATCCATTACCAACAGAGTAGAAGTCCTGGTTAACAAAGCGAGTTTACTTCAAAGAAGACATAAAATTTTAAAGAGAATATTCGAATGAGGCTTTTTTCTTCTAGGCTTTGGTATCATTATTTGTGTATATAAATGTTTATAATCTTAGGTCCAGGTTTCTAAGCTTTGGTTTTCAGAATGGTTTTGGTTTTTGATTTTCCAAAAACCACATTATTCACCATTCATGATGATGTAAAAAGTAGATTCACTTAATAATAGAGAAACTAGTTTTTTGAGGGTTTTGTTTTTTGTACACAAAAACGAAAAAACAAAAATCTTTTGTTTTCACTCATAATTGTTCTTTGTACACAAAAATCAAAAACCAAACAAATTACCAATCAAGATTTTTGAAAAACAAAAATCTATGTCAAAATCAAAAATCAAAAACTCAAAAACCAAAAATCAAAATTCAAAAACCATTTTAAAAACTGCAAACAATTGGGGCTTTATTACGTCCATGATTTCTAGACTCTAATTCAACTAAATGAAATTGTTTTATACTAATAATTTGAAATTTACAGTCACCTTAAAAATTAACAGAATAACTTCATAACATATTCGACAACCCCCTTCAAAACAAATCTTCGTATAAATTACGCTCCTTGCATCATTCGCAAGAAACAATTTCCTTTTGGTCTCTTTCACTACATAGCAATATATCAAAGGAAAAATAGAACCTTTTAACAAAATTTCTAAACTTTCTGTGACTATATATAAATAAAAAACGTCGTTTTAGAGTTTTTTTTAAGTGTTATACTTCATTTCCAATGTAATTTTGCACATTCATATTTTTACATTTTTGAATAGTCCTATTCTATTTTACATTTAATTAGCTGTATATTAAAAAGAAACGTCGTAGTATATTTTGAATTTTTTTTAATCTGCAGGTCAAAGTGATATTTTTTGCGAAAAAATGAATATTATTTTTCTAAATAAAATGTTATCTCATGTAATAATGAATAATGATGTAATAAATGTGTTAAGCACGGGGTGTACAAAAAAGTGTTAAGCATGGATAATTGATAATTCAATAAACATTTGTCAGAAAAGATTAACATAAAAGTTAACTAAAAATGGATACAATGGAGAGGGATAAGTTTGAATGATATCTAAGAAATGATGAGATTAATTTAGAGTTCTAGGTATATCATGATACTTTAAACTATAACATGTATTTCCGCCAAAAGTAAAAAAAGACATTAGCTTAACTAACTAATTCCCTCGGCCAGTGCAGAAAATTCCAAGAAAAGAAATAAATATATATATAATTGTTAAAAAGAAGAAAAGGAGCGGCCGTTTTTTATATAAAGAAGATAAGCCATTAGAGGTTGAAACAAGGCATTTTGTCTCTTCTCCCTCTCCTTCTCCTTCTCTCTCAAATCTTTTCAGGCGCAACTAATTAATCGAATCATACAAACATTTGAGCAGAAACTACTAAAACTTTCAATCTATTTCATTATAAAAAAAAAAAGACCGTAGGTTTGTGGGTTGTTGATAAAAAATGGGTGTTGAAAAAATGGTGTGTTTGGTTTCACGCACAGGTCGTCAGTTCCAAAGATACAACAAAGGCCGTCGTCAAGTTGTCGGGTATGTTCATCTTTACATGCACACAGACACAGACACACACTTATATTTATAAAGAGAGGGAGAGAGATCTGAGTTTACAAGTTTTTTAAAAAGTCATATTATTCTTGAAGCTGTTTGTGATTCTAAGACTGTGTGAATTGCAGATGTATTCCGTACAGATTTAAACTCTCTAATGATGGTAAAATTAGTGACGAAGTAGAAGTTCTTGTTATCTCTTCGCAAAAAGGCCAAGCCATGATGTTCCCCAAGGTATCTTCTTCTTCTTATTCAAATTATCTTGATCAAACTTTTTTTTCTTTCAAGTTTGTAATTTTAAAGCCTCTACTTTATTTGAT
>OVAN01003248.1:0-29870 GCA_900406275.1 Anastatica hierochuntica
GAAATGGTCACCGTATAAGCTTCTGGTATGATAGCTGGTCTCCTTTTGGTCTTCTAATTGAATACATAGGAGAGCTTGGTCCAAGAGATCTACGAGTACCTATCTCTACTTCGGTCTCTGATGTGTGTCCAAATGGTGCCTGGATTCTACCCGCGCCGAGAACAGACACAACATTTCATCTGCAGGTATTTCTTACAACTCTAAGCCTGTCCCTGCCTGATCAAGAAGACACTTATTTCTGGGAAATTGAAGGCAGAAGATTCAACGAGTTTCCCTCGAGGCAAACCTTTGATTGTATAAGACCAAGAGGTTCTACCAAGACCTGGTTCCCTATTGTTTGGTTTAAGGGCGCCGTCCCACGAAATTCTTTTCACATGTGGATTGCTCAGCAGGATCGACTTCCCACACGGGCTAGACTACACTCATGGGGCATCCCCACCACGCCTCTTTGCTGTCTTTGCTCCACTTATGTGGAGACAAGAGACCACTTGTTTATAAGGTGCGAATACAACGAAGCAATATGGTCAGAGATTCTTTCAAGACTTCGGCTACCGCATTACTTGTTTCTAACTTGGAATGCACTTCTAGCGTGGACTTGTATAGAATTAGAGCATGCTCCTTCGATTCTTCGTAAGGTTTGTGTACAATCTGCCATATACCATATATGGAAGCAACGAAATGAACGCTTGCACAACCAGATCTCCCTTCCACCGTCTGCTATCTTCAGAGACATCGACCGCGAAGTGAGGAACATTATCACCGCCAGAAGAAGCCGACGACGTTTCAGAGATATTATGAAATTCTGGTTATATTGATTTTCCCAATCTCTTAGTAGATGAAAGTTTTCTCTCTGTTTTTTTATCTTTTTTGGGACAGGGTTAAAAAAATATTAATTATGTAATCTCCCATCATTAAAATGAAATTTACCTTTTATCGAGAAAAAAAAAGAAACATCATATGTTTATAAATTAGTTGGGTTTGGTTTGAATGAATATATAATTCTATATATATATATATATATATAAATATAATTCTTTTTCTTTTCTTGTGTGTGGTAAATTTAGAGTTTAGATTAAGTAAAACTATTTGGTCCCCTTCACAGTCAAGGAATGGATTTGGGAACAATCTCCAACGTTCAAAAAAACTTAATAGGTCGATAGGTTTTGGATTGATGAGTGCTACTTTTCAATAATTGTAGGACCCCATTGGAGTTCACGTGATGCATTGATGCACAGTGTTTGTGTCCCCACTACCATATTACGTAACTATTCTTAATTTTTACCCTTCATTTTTGCTTCATCATCGTTACAATTTCATTTTCTTCTTTTTTTTTCTCTAACGATAATTTATTGAACCATAGCAAGGTTTCTTCGTACAAAGTCTGTAAAGGTTTACGTCCGTTCGGAGTCAAGAGCCGGCGATGGAGAATTTCATTTTCTTCTTAACACACCGTTTTATTACATCCTTTTATCTTCCTTTTACCTATTTTACATCAACATAATCTATATATATAGAGAGAGAGAGTCTGAGTGGGTTCCTCGTGCTAGGTACATTGTGGCTAATACTCGTGCTAGGTACATTGTGGCTAATATAAGCATGCTCCAAATAGTATTATCATGATATGGGCATTCCAATATATAATACATGGTGGCTACAACTGTAGAAAAATTAGTAAGCATGGTTTTAAGAAAAAAAGAAAATAATGGGCTCCGATTTATAATATATAAAAATAAAGCTATACTATTGATAGAATCTGAAATAAAGACAAACCCTATAAGTTACTAGAAAACCTGAAATAATTAGACAAACACTTGATTCCAAATAGAAAAATCAACTACATAACACAATAATAGGCAGATTTTATATTACTTTTTCTTTTTTGGTAATTAACTCAAATATTTATAAAAAATATCACTTTTTACTATTATATATAAAACAAAAATCAGGACTCCATTTCTTGATTTTAAACCGTAGAAACTGTAAAAAAAAAAACAGTAGAAGCTAATACACATGAAGACAAAAAAGAACATATAGACACACTTGTTTTTTTGCCTATGTTGCTTTCACAATTCACACCACAAAATATGACCGTTGAGACTCAAAACATATACAAAGGACCACCTTTGCCTTGTTACAAGTAGATATATATAAACCCCATCGAGTCCTCTCTATCTTCATTTACTTACTCTAACCATTTTCTTGCTCATTCTCCAATGGCGCAACTCACTAGTTTCTTTAATTATCTTTTTTCTTCTTCTCTCTTTCTTTTCTTACTGTTCCATTGCTTATGTTTTCGTTTTTCATTTGTTGCAGCTTGTTCCAACTCCACGGAGAATCACCACCATCGCCACCGGAAATGGGTTGGTCCCTCAGGACACAAAGTCATCACCGTCTCACTTAACGGCCACGCTCAGTTTCGCTCCGTCCAAGACGCTGTTGATTCCATACCAAAGAACAATAACGTGAGTATCATTATCAAGATTGCTCCCGGATTTTACAGGTATACATAATAAATATCCCTAATTAAATTCATCAAATTCTTTTCGAATTTTTTCATGCACACATGCAACCACTTACTAGGGTTGAAATTTTATAATTTTTGCATATATATTTAAATATATTTCCCATGCATGTGTGCAGAGAGAAAGTGGTGGTTCCAGCGACAAAACCGTACATAACTTTTAAAGGAGCCGGTCGGGACGTGACGGTCATAGAGTGGCATGACCGTGCATCCGACCGTGGCCCTGACGGTCAACAGCTACGTACTTATCAAACCGCTTCGGTCACTATCTATGCTAATTATTTCACCGCCAGAAATATTAGCTTCACGGTACTAAAAGTTCTATTGCAAATAGCAAGAAACAAAAATGTGAATATTATATTGAATTATTTGTTTCATTTTTAAAAATTTAAATGTGAAGAATACTGCGCCGGCGCCAATGCCGGGAATGCAAGGGTGGCAAGCGGTGGCGCTTAGGATCTCCGGTGATAAAGCTTTATTTTCCGGCTGCGGGTTTTATGGTGCACAAGACACGTTATGCGATGATGCTGGTCGTCATTACTTCAAAGAGTGTTACATCGAAGGCTCTATCGACTTTATCTTCGGTAACGGCCGCTCCATGTATAAAGTAAGAAGGTTTATATACATTAATATTATAACTTTGTTATATACATGCATTTGTAGAATTGTTAGCATATATATCAACATCAAGACAAAATCTAACCTAAAACCATTATGATAAATGTGGTTTAATGGTTGGGTTAGGATTGTGAGTTGCATTCGATAGCGTCGAGATTCGGATCCATAGCGGCTCATGGGAGGACATGCCCGGAGGAGAAAACGGGTTTTACGTTTGTGGGTTGTCGGGTAACGGGTACGGGTCCGTTATACGTGGGTCGAGCCATGGGTCAGTACTCAAGGATCGTGTACGCCTACACCTATTTCGACGCGCTCGTGGCTCACGGTGGTTGGGATGATTGGGATCATAAGTCCAACAAGAGCAAGTATGTTGTATATACTATATCATTTGCACTTTTAAAATTAAATGTGTATATATGGTTTTGAGTTATAACACGATCAAAAACATTTTAGGACGGCGTTTTTTGGAGTGTACAATTGTTATGGACCAGGAGCAGCTGCGACTAGAGGAGTGTCATGGGCAAGAGCATTGGATTATGAATCAGCACATCCGTTTATAGCTAAGAGCTTTGTCAATGGGAGACATTGGATCGATCCTCGAGATGCTTAAAGCTTTAACCAAAGACACGTCGTTTTACTTGATGTTCATTACACTTCTCGTTGTTTTCTTTCTTTTCCAAGTTTATACGTATCATTCGTTTATTGTTTTATTTTTCTTTCAGATTTATTTATACCTTGTAGTATATATACATGTGTACAATTTACAAAGTGTTTTCATCTTCTTCATTTGTTTCGACATTACATATGATATTTTGAGTTGGCTCCCTTTCTGGACATTTAAATGGACCGAAAGCAAAGATATATGTCCGTGTAAGTATCCAGAGACAATGTGAGGTAGTTTCTTCGGAACTCACAACCTGCTTCCAGGAAAAAACTCGTTCTTACCATTGGGCCACGATGTTCCAAACCTTTATTATATAGTTACGATCTCCTAATACAACTCTTGGTTGTATATTCTTAAATCCCAAATCAAATCTAACCATAAATCTTCTTAGTTTTGTGTTTCATAAATGCTGATATACGTAACTAATATCTTAAGCTTGGTATATTTAAAATGATAATTAGTACTTGTAATATGTTATGTATGTTTTAGCTGATTGGTATAACTCATGAAAAAGAAAAGCACATTTTAGAACAAATAAACTTGTATATTTGTTATTCGATATGATATTTGTGACACCATCCATCTTCTATCAATGCTCTGCGAAAAAAATATAAAACAGAACATATAGATATCCATTTTCTCTGTTTGAATTTTTGACAAATAGGATACTAAATTAAACTCAACAATCAAATTAATTCCCAACTGTTTCTTTATAAATTGGTATAAGAAAAAAAATAAAAATAACAAAAAGATGTCAAGATAAAAGAGGTATCTTAGTGTCATACTCACACTCAAAACTATCAACATGTGAGAATCCTTCTTTGCCTTTAGCCCATAACACAATGTAAAGTCCTATGAACATCAACACCATCCCTCCCACACTGCAATTTTTTTGTGTAAATCACTGATTAATACAAAAATAAACTCAAAATACATATTATTATAAGCATAATGATTATGTGGTTCTATAGGATTTTCAATAGTAATTCAACTATTTCAACACTACTAAAAAGATTCCACTTGAATGACGCATAAAAAGCACAAACCATGAAACTTAACTATTTTGTTTTAGTAATAACCGAATAGTTTAACATTCATTAAGATGTTTGACATTCATCTACCGCATTTTCCTAGGGTTTTAGCAAGATTTTGAAAGCACAATGTGAATTCAAATTTAGATTAACAAAGTAAAATTTGAATCTAAAATTGTGTTATAAAGAGTTATACTAATACCTTCCAAGGCTAACGGATTCTCCTACGGTGAAAACGGAGAAAGCAACAGAAATAACAGTAGCAACAGGACTAAACATTGAGACGAAAACGGGTCCACGTTTCTTCATTGCCCATCCATTAAAGCTAACACATGCTCCACTCACTGTCCCTCCCTGCAATTAATTTTTTTTTTTAAAAACTATATATTATAAACCACAATAACCAAATTAAATTAAATTAAACTATGCTTTATATAATAGTATGAGCGATACTAATTTTTAAAAACTTACCAAAATTGAAAAACCAACGAGGTTACCAATACTAACAAATGATGTGGTAAGTACTTGTCGGTCTTGGTTTTGTAATACTTGTACAATCGTTGTTATCAATACTCCTATCAATGCCGTTATTGCACTTAACGATATTGGTGCTGGAAACTCTCCTAATGTCGAAGCCTACAATAACCGAAATTATTTAGAAGCTAAAACCAAACCAAACCGAATCTAACCGGTTAGGAAGAAAGAACCGAACCTGAAGAACGACGTTTGCCGATAAAACAAAAACAGCTCCAAGAAGGTAGATGCATCCTACGACTCTGTCTCGATCAAACACGTATACTGAACCATCATCTCCTTGTTTGATCGACGCGCTATGCATTAAGCTCATCGTTAAAGCGCCGAATACGCACAACAATGTCCCTAAGATCTTCAGTTTGCTGTACACACATTTCATATTCATCTTCTCTAACCTATACAATAAAAGAACAGAACAAACACACAATTGATTATGTTGGAACACGCGTGAATCGATGTTTTGTTTACAAAACGGGTTAGTGAATTCAACCTAACGATCCACGCGATGAAGAAGATAAGACCAGGAGCAAGATTAGGCATTGCTGTAGCCATTGCTGGTGAAGTTAACCTGATTCCTTCTAGAAACAGAGACTGGAACAGAGTAACTCTGTTTTTTTTTTTAACAATTGTATCAAATTTTCAGCTATGTTTATTTTGTTGACAAAAGAGAGTTAATGGAGGATGAAACTTACCCTGCAAAGGAGATGATTACTAGTTTACAAATCAGCCTCCAACTAAATTCATGTGGCCATTGCTTCCTTTAAACAACAAAACCAAAAAAAATGTTAAAAACTCAGAAAGTTTTGGTTTTTTGTTTTTGAGTATGTGAATAAGTTATCAGACAGACCTTTCGAAGAAGATGGCGAAAGGGGTTAGGATTACGAAAGTGGCAAAGGTAGAGAAGATGACAATGGTGAAAGAGTCAAGACCAAGTGACATCAAATAACTCATGAGCAAAGAGTTTCCTGCGTATACAAATTGAACCATTACTAAACCTCCTATTACCACCATCTCTTCTATCACCTCCTTCGTCATCGTTTCCTGTAGGAGCTTGAGCCCCAGTCGATACAAATTCACCGATAGAATCTGCATCAATGACCAAAATGTGTTTGGATGAGATTGAAACTATGAGAATAAACGAGTCACACTCTATCCTTTACCTTCATCCAGAAAATATGTGAGGATTGACCATTGCCTTCCTTGATATCATCTCTTTCTCATTATATTCCTTAAGTTTTGCTTCTGTGAAAAAAACAGACCCAACCATTGTTTGTTCCACCTATATTTGCTACTTCTCAATAAACTTTTATGTCTATTTTAAGCCATTTTTATCCCAGCCTTCAATCTTCTCTACAGTCTTCCCCCCCCAAAATAAGTATTTCGTTTTTTCACCAAATATTTGGAATTTGATTATGTCATGGACCTATCTGTTTTAAAAGGGTTAAAAATCAAAGGCAGAGATCTGTGTCGAATAAACTTACAGTTTTTCCCACATCTCGTATCTGCTAGGGAAGGATCTGTGTTGGTTTCACCGCATCTTCGAACTTATGGACCACCATTGTACCTGCTCTGCCCGAGTCTGGTTGCATCAGTGCATTACAGGCTGTGGTCGAGCTGCTCGATGATGGCAACAAGCCAGACGTTGCTTCTCCGCTGGCTCACTTGCTCTGCCTCTCTTGAAACCATGGCTGCTTACGGTTCTTTGTGCCAACAGGCAGCAGCTTCATGGTCACGTCATAAAGCATGAGTTTTTCTCAGATGCACGTCCTTAGAGTTCACTTGCGAGGTCTCTTGGAAGCATTGATCTCGGGCTAAGTTCAATGGGGAAGGTTCCAAGGACTCTTTCTCGACCTTTCACAGGCCTGATGTCTTCCCCAATGACAGAGAAAGGCAATGTCGTAGTGGGTGACTGTCTAATTGACATGTACGAGGAGGAGGATGAAGATGGGTATACATACACATAGTTACTTCGAACCTCTCTGCTTACCATGAGAGATGCAGAGTCAAATTAGGAAGCCGGGTGTGGCTGGATTCAGGAGCAAAGTGTAGCAATACAACTTTAGTATCTTCTAAGTTTTGAGCTTTTTTTTATTAACCAACAGTTTTAAACTAGTCATGGAATCAAACCATGAGGCTAGAAACTGAGAGATAAATCGTTATAAAAAGAAGAAAGAGTATTACACACTATTGTTCTTCATGAATCAAAGAACATGAGTTTGGAGTAGCAAACAAAGAAACAACTTCTTGTCTCTAACTCAAGAGAAGAAACTTGCCTCCATCAAAAGTAATACTCTTCATGAATGTATCAGGTCACCTTGGGACTGAAAGGCCCAGCTCTACAGAAGTAAACAAAAAGAGAAATAACAGTTAGGGCAGAAACAGAAAAGTGATCACTTTTATAAAGAAAAAGAAAGATCAATACTTTTTGACTTATAAATTCTATGGTTAGAATCTTTAGACAGCGTTTTGTGAATTGCATGAACAGCAAACTACTCAAGCAATCCTAAATCTAAATTATCACCAAAGCATTGTTGACAGAGCCCACCTTTAAAAAACAACTGCAAATACGTCTCACGTGCCATCGATTCCATCTGGGACAAAGATCAGTTTTACAAATTACTAAAGTATTGTTGCCACTCTTATACACAGATCATGACCTAAGTTCCCTAGAGTGGCATTCATTGAGACTTGAGAGAAAAAATATAATCAAGAAACGCAATGTAAATCCGACGCAGCTTAATGTTTGGTTTAAAAAGCTCTTTTTCAAATAGTACGTTTTTCAGGTTTTCTCCCTACAACTTATTACCAATATTTCATTTGGATTTCTTGAACTCAAAAAAAAGGTTCGTACTTGATAAAGATGCAAGGATCCCACAAGGTAACGGTGAAATTATGTGCCTGCATGAATCAATACTCATAATTAGACCAACACACTACAACACTGAAGCTCAAAACTCTTTCACAACTCTGAAACTGATTTACTCGACCTATATAAGTTTGAGTAGGGTCAATCTTCCTCCTTACTATGGTTCGAACATTAAATCTCTCAATTCTATTACTACATAGTGTAATATTTGACCAAGCAAGAAAAGTCTTAAAGAACAAATTTACATAAACAAGGAAGAAGCATAGTCTTGAAGTAAGAATAGAGCACGCAACACTCCAAATAAGCAAGCAACCAACCAACTAGGGATTATCACATATGATCTTTTCCTCAACGCAATCAAAAGTCTGCACAAATAAAGCATTTGAGAAAGGTTTCAAATTTCTGAGTCTAACTAACAAAAACGAGATCTAAGACCGAACGCTGTATAGCCGTTTATAATGTGAAAGCCATAAAAGTATCAACCTTTAATGCGAGCTAACTATTCAAGGTCAGAGCAATCAAGAATTCTACAGTCAAGACTTGGATAAAATGCGACGAGAAATGTAAAAGAGGAAAGCAAAAAAAAAAGTTACTCACAAGAAAGAAAACAGAAGAAAAGAGTATTAGAGGTCGGGAGAGGTGCAGCAGAGAGTACCCTGGGAGAGAGCTCGGCTGCTTCTGGATGTTGTGCTGAGGCAAGACGTTAACCGAGCAGCCGCCACCGTGCTATGAAGCGGCAACAGCGACTGAACACAACCAAGCTCCGATGGACACCTACACGAAACCAAACACAATTCACCAAATCAAAAACCCTAAATTGAAGAATGAGCAACACTATCACGAAAGCGAAGCAGATACATGGACAAAGAACATCTAAAAATTGTCGCAAGCAGACCTGGAGAAGGAGAATCGCGGAAGGGGAGAAGCGGCGGGTTTAGGAGGAAGACGAAAGCCAGCGGATGAAGCAGTCGGCGAAGATCCAGTGCCGATGGGAGATTTGCGAAGCGAAGATCTGATGGCGGATCCGAGAGATGAAACGGATGATCTGTTCATGAATCGACTGCAAGTAGAAGCCATTGAAAGAGACAGAGGAAGCCGGAAAAATGAGATCGATCTTCTTCCTCTTCTACTTCTATAGAGATTTCATAGGGTTTTATGACGCCGGCCTGACGCCGGAAAATAAATATCAGTGTGTTTTCTTTTTGGGCTTAGGTTCCTCACAAAACTTTAAATGGGCTTAGGCCCATATACTAACGCTGATGTTTGACTTTTGACTAAGCATCAAGGAAACGTAAATTACTTTTTCCAAACATAAACGAACCGGTAGGGTTGATCAATTAAAGGAAAACGTAAAATCAAACCGAACCGATCTGATAAAGTAAAATATAATATGTTTTTGAATATATATACACGAAATAAATACTTTAGGGGTTAGTGGAGTTAGATTTTCAAAGAGTTAATTGATTTTAAAAACTGAAAGAATTATTAAATTTATAAAGAGTTTTGTTAAATTTGTAGAGATTTTGTGTATTAAAAAAATTAATTCTAGTTTTTTTTATATGAATCTTTTGAATAACAATAAATTTTGAGTAAACATTTAAAATCATCAAACCAATAATATTAGATTTTATAAAAAATATTATAGTCTATAAACCAATAGCAACATAATATAAAAATTGAGAATCAAAATATGATTCTATGGGTAGTTTTAGTAGTCTTCTTACTACAATGCTTTCTTAAAAAGGGGGAAAACACGTAAATAATCAAAAAGTTGGTTTTCTCTCTCTTACTTTACCAAAGCTACAATAGAGCGATTGTGAGGGTGATTTTGATTTCTCGATTTCTCAGATTTCATCGACCAATATGGCCACTCCGGAAACGGAGGCGCCGATTGTAAAAGATTTAGAAGTGAGTGGTGTTGTCTCTCTGCTTTCTGTTGGGGATGGTGGTGTTGCGACAGAGAACTTGTTTGTGGGGGGGGAGGAGAGAGACCTTCTCGTCTGGATTCTACGGACTCATCAAATCTTGCGAGACCAAGAGCTGCTATGAGTCTGAACACGCAACCTCTCACCTGCGAAGCTCCTTCTCCTTCAATCGTGGATGATGGCAAACAATCTACGAAAGAAGCCCCCATGACTTCTTCTCTTGCAGAACTTTTGGAGCTTGGTCGAGGTGCTTGGTCAAAGCCCTTATACTCGTCTCCCTCCATTGCGGTCATTGTGCTTATGCAAACGTCAAAGGATCTATTGACTGATTTGGCATTCGAGTCTTAGTGGCCTTCTTTACTTTACAAGAAGCATCCAACCCTACATTCAAGCGTATGCAACCATCAACAAGCTCTGGAGCCCCTGATTTCCATCTCTCTAAACAACATGTGAATACTTCCTCTCAAAATTCACACAACCTGAAACTTGCTTTAGAATAACCTTGGGCGGCCAAGATGGAGAAGTCAAAAAGAAACCTCCATCAGGTCAGTTTCCCCTACTTATCTTGATGATGGGACTCCCAAGGTACAAATTCCTCGTCATGTTCTCTTAAAAGAACTAGAGAATCAAAGAAAGTTTTTCCTAGGTCAGTTCTACAAATGTTCTGCTCTTCCTAGTAGTCTAGTTCAATCTGTTGTAAGTAGAATTTGGGAGGGGGGAGGGGAAATGTAGTATTTACACATGTCAGTTGGGAAAATCCTCCTTTCTATTCCACATTCCAGATGTGGCCACTCGTAAGTGGGTAATAGAACGAGGACTTTGGCATGTCGACAATTGCATCATGTTCATGTCTACTTGGGATCCGACAACTACTATCTCGGTTCCTGAAATCTCCACAATCCCAGTTTGGCTTACTTTAAAAGACATACCTCATCAACTTTACTCTAAGAAAGGTATAAGTTGGATAGCTTCAGGTATTGGAGCGCATATGCTTACCAGTTCGTTGTGGCTCGATCCAATCTTGATGGGAGAGGCAAAAATCCTAGTTGAAGTTAAGTTGGATAGGTCATTCCCTCAACTGGTTGCTCTCAAAGATGAAAGCGGAGCAATCTCCATGGTCTCTGTTATCTACTCGTGGATTCCATCGGTTTGTCAAAAATGTGGTCAACTTGGTCACAAGGCCACTAGATGCTTAGATCTTCATCTTATTCTAATCCCCAAGGCTTCAGAATTGTCTCAGCAAAAGGATGTTATTGTCTCTCATAATAAGCATGTGATGTCATCATACTTGGTCCGTGTGCATGAGGTGTCTACTCCTGCACATGTTGTCCCAGAATCAACGGAACCAACAACTGGTCAAGAGAGCGTTTCTTTTGATCAACATGGATGCATTCTCCTAGAACAAGAAGAAAGTGAATTGCCCGCATCAATCAACGAACCTTCAGTTCTCTAACGAAACTAATGGTAAGGCTATTGTTGATGATTTCTCTAAAAATAATGACTTCGTTGTCTCCTCTGTCTCAATTGAGCCAATGACTATATCAACTGAGAATTTGACTAAGGATGATCCTGCATTTAACACATCTGAAAAAATGATCATGCTGTATCTACTTATGATCACAAGCAACTACCAACTTCTCCTACACGAACTGAGTCCACAACTAAGGAATGTAATCAGGTTGGTTCCTTAGAAACTTGTGAAGATATTGCTGGCACTCCAACTCATACGTTGGCTTCTTTTTCAGAGTCTCCACTTTCAAAAAAAACTAATATGGGTGACAATATCATATTTTCTCCTTTCTCTCAACAAACAACTCAAGGTACTGATTCTACAACAGTGAAAGATGATACGATTAGGGATTCTCCAATGGCCACACAGCTGGTGGATTATTCATATCCGTCATCTCCACACCACTCCACAACCTCTGTCTCTTTTGAGCCTCTTCCTAGACCGCCTCGTGACCCACATGAAGACTTTCGCAACGGAGTATTCCTTCCTCCAAAAGCTTATGATGATTCGACACAAAGGTTTCGGGGTGGTAGGCCATTAAAGTCGCCTCAAAGGCTAAAGGAGATGGAGTGGTTTATGGTTGTTGGTAAAGGAAGAAGGGATCGGGGCAGAGGACCTCAACACTAGTTTTATCGTCATGACATGGTGAATGTCTACTGTTCACAGTTGCTATATTATGGTTAATGCCTCTCAATAACATTTGTATTTATCTCTTTTGTTGTGAAGTTTATGATTCTAATAACCATATCTATGTAATTTCTAGTATTTCAATAGAATGCTTTTTATCAAAAAACATAATATAAAAGTTTCAAACATTTTTCTAAAATCTATCTATCAATAACCATCTTATATAATAAGACTCTCACAAATTTATACTGATTAAATTTTATATGTTTTTATGTCGATTTAAATTTAACTTAACTATATTTTACAAGATACAAGTCATGTGGTTCTAATGCTAGTTTTATAAAATTGTATTCCTGGTAAAAGAAAAAAAAACTCAAACTACATAAATTTTGTATCCAATCTAACGTATAATGTTATGAATAAGACTATGTTCATCCCTAAGAACCCCATATGAATTCTAAAAAATTAAATATATTATTATTTAAATGATTGTAATTATTATTTATTTCTATTGTTTTTGTTTTACAAAGGAAAAAAAAAGGTAAAAATCGGTTCTTCCACAAGGGGTGGAAGAACCCCTCTTTCGAACCTTATTTTAGGATTTTAAGGATCGAATCCTTAGCATACGTGGCATGTTGCAAGTGGCCAGAGATTTGTTTGGGAGAAATATTATTGTTTTTTTTGGGTCAAAACAATTTCATTTTTTGATCCGTTTCAAATCCGTTTTTTTTTATTTCGATTTTTTGGAACCGTTACATATTCATTTACGTTTTTTGAAGTTTCAGATCCGTTTCAGATCTGTTTGAAATATCTCGATCCGAACCCAAAATACCCGAAAATATTCGTTTCGGTTCCGTTTCAGATCCGTTTTTTTTGTTTTCAGTTTTTGGAACCGTTACATATTCATTTATGATTTTTGAAGTTTCAGATCCATTTCAGATCTGTTTGAAATATCCCGATCCGAACCTAAAATACCCGAAAATATCCATTTCGGTTCCGTTTCAAATATGTTTTTTTTTGTTTTTCAGTTTTTGAAACCATTACATATTCATTTACAATTATTGTATCTTTATATTTAATCATTCAATAAATACAAATTTTATATTTAAATGTTTAAAATTTAATATTTCTTTCTAAGGATTTCAAATGGAGTACACCATTGAACATATAATTTTCAATGAGATCATTTACTATTTAAACAAAAACAAAACAAACAAACAAAATATTAAAAAAATTGTTAAAAATTCCAATGGTGGTTTCACCGTTGGAGATGCTCTAAATCACACTCGCAGCAAACTAATGCAATTGACTTCTCTTTTCATTTTTCTTATTATTGTCTTATTTGTATTCCAAATTCATCATCTCCAAATAGACAACAAACACTTTGGATGTTACTTTAATTTTAGTCCCTATTAATACATTTTAGCACCTTCCTACTTATCTAATCCAATACGAACTTATAACACTCCACAAAAAGTTGCAAATAAAATAAGATCATTATCATTATTGGTGTGACATAAGTCACATAACATTAGTTTAAAAGTGGAATAATATACATACAAAAGATTCTTATCCTCGCATGTTATTAAACCCCATAATAGTTGTGATTAATCATTTTAATACATATAGATCATAACTTTCAAATTAATCAAATCAAAAGGCGGTTTAGGCGGCATCCAATAATGATCATCCACGTAAGATAGGCCCACCTCTTCGTCATTTGCTCTTCGCAATATAAACAGTAGCCCAAACTCATGCAAGCTCACATAATACACATACAAAGGAAAAAAAAAGCTAAATCAAACCAACCAAAGCAGAAGAAAAGTCCTTAAAAAATGGTGAAGATTGAAGTTGGAAGTTTGGGAGATTCATTCAGTGTTGCGTCTCTAAAAGCTTACTTGTCTGAGTTCATCGCAACTCTTCTCTTTGTTTTCGCTGGCGTTGGTTCTGCTGTTGCCTTTGGGAAGCTAACCTCTGATGCAGCCTTGGACCCAGCTGGTCTTGTGGCCGTTGCGGTGGCTCATGCTTTTGCTCTTTTTGTCGGCGTTTCGATTGCGGCTAACATCTCAGGTGGTCACTTAAACCCAGCCGTGACTCTCGGTCTCGCTGTCGGTGGAAACATAACAGTGATCACTGGTTTCTTTTATTGGATCGCTCAATGTCTTGGCTCCATCGTCGCTTGTCTTCTCCTCGTCTTCGTTACCAATGGCAAGGTACGTACTACTACTACTAGTAGCCTACGACTTATTTCGCTTTGGATTATGAGAATCAGTTTTTTTTTTCACGCTGCACTAATGTGGTGCATTCAATCGAGCAACTTGATTTTTAATGAGATTTTATATGATTTTGGTGAATTATGGAAGTCACGTGAGTTGTTTTAAAAATATTTTTGAACTCCACATAAAATCATAAAATCATGTGGTTTAAACTTTATATTTTAAAATGATTAATTTACAGAAATACACTTAAAAGGAAAAGAAATTTTACATTTATACCTGTCTTTTAATGGTTTTCAAATATACACCTCAAATATTAGGGTTTAGGATTTACGGTTTAGTGATTATGGTTTAGGGTTTAGCTATTAGAGTTTAAAATTTAGTTCCCGATTTGGTGCAGAGTGTACCAACTCACGGAGTAGCAGCCGGTTTAGGAGCGGTCGAAGGTATTGTGATGGAGATCGTTGTAACCTTTGCTTTGGTCTACACCGTTTACGCCACTGCGGCTGATCCAAAGAAAGGATCTCTTGGAACCATCGCTCCCATAGCTATCGGTTTCATTGTCGGTGCTAACATCCTAGCCGCTGGTCCCTTTAGTGGTGGCTCCATGAACCCGGCAAGGTCGTTCGGACCGGCTGTTGTCAGTGGAGACTTTTCACAGATTTGGATCTATTGGGTTGGCCCACTCGTCGGTGGTGCACTCGCTGGACTCATCTACGGCGACGTTTTCATCGGTTCTTACGAAGCGGTATAAACTTGAGAGATCCGAGTCTAGTCAACCGGGGTTGTGAGTTGTGATTTGTTTACTTGTTGGTTGGTTTTGATGTTTTTTGTGTATGTTTGGTTGTTCAGGTTCTTCCATGATTGTGTACAAAAAGGAAAAAATGTCATGTCTTGTTAATAAAAAGGTGTATAAAAAGGAAAGAAAGGAACCGGAAGCAGTATTCCAAAAAAGCCCGAAAAAAATAGAACATGAAACAAAATCGACAGTAAAAAGTATTAAAAATACTCAAAATTCTGAATTAATATTTACAATAAGTATTTGAAACATTAGTGTGTAATTCAAATAATTCGTTTCCTGTTTATTTTATTATTTAATGATATATTTTTCTTTCTTTTTTTGGTCAAGTGATCACACATTTTTTTATTTTGTCTGTTTTTTTTTTTAACTTTCAAGTTCTTAAATAAATTCAGATTTTTAATATTTACTTATAATTTAAACAAGTAATACCAATCCGAACTAAACCCGATTCCCTACATACAAAAGCTTGAACGGAGCATAACTATTTTTTTAACATTAATCGTACCAAAATAACAACATTATTTATATTTTAATCTTAAATCTATTATAAATGATGAGCAATCAGACGCTAAGTATATCTCATATGATTCGGATTAACAACTTTACAAACGATCCATATGCAATTTTCCTCGTAACACATGGATCTATAATGAGCGGTTCTGCATGTACGACATTTTTGATGGACAAACTCTCTCCACAACACACGAGACCACAATGAACGGCTCTGCACGCAATACTCTAAAATCTCTTGAAATTCGCATATGAAAATCTGCAAAAAATTGCATTATCTGAAATTAGATCTTCAAACATGATGTAGAAGCCTTTAAACTCTTGACTTTTAAACCCTTAACTCATCAGTGATCAAGAGGCTTCCACATAACATAAGAGCATGATTGCTAAGAACCCTTTAGATGTTCTTAGCTAATATTAAATTAATAAAGTTAGATTAAGAGACTTAGTTAAAGATTAATGGATTTTGGGTTATTATTGGTAGAACCCCCAATGGGGTATTTAAAAAAATTATTTTAATTTTTTTTTGTAATTAAAAATTTTAAAATAATTATATTAAACATACTTGAAACAAAAATATTTTACACATTTATAATAAACACTAAAACATTTTAAACGTAATTATTATCTTGATGGTGTCTAAATTTTTGCCATATATGCTCGACCAGATTTTGTTGATGCACTTGTTTATCACGAATTTTAGTTCGAACACCCATCATATTTGCGAGATTTGTAGGCATATCTGTAGAATACGTGAGATCCACCTGTGAACTTTGGTTTCTTTCTACTGGTAGAAATTCTGAAACACCAAATTGGGTGAATCTATCTCGTTCGTCTTCTACTATCATATTATGGAGTATGATACATGCTCTCATAATATTTTCTATTTTGACTTTTAACCCAAAAAAGAGTTGGATTTTTAATAATGGCGAATCGAGTTTGCAAGACTCCAAAAGCACGCTCGACATCTTTTTGGGTAGCTTCTTGATGTGTAGCAAATAAAGCCGCTTTTGAGCCCTGCAGAAGTGGAATAGATTGGATAAAAGTTGCCCATTTCGGATAAATACCATCCGTGAGATAGTAAGCCAAATGGTATTCCCGTCCGTTGACCGAGAAATTAACTTGCAAAGCTTGACCTCTTATTATATCATCAAATACGGGTGAGCGATCAAGAACATTGATATCGTGTAAAGTACCTGGAGGTCCAAAAAACGTGTGCCATATCCAGAGATCGTATGAAGCTACCGCCTCTAAAACGACTGTGGGTTTCCCTAAACCATGTGAATATTGCCCTTTCCAAGCGGTGGGACAATTCTTTCTCTCCCAATGCATACAATCGATGCTTCCAACCATCCCAGGAAAATCACGCTGGGCTCCAATATGAAGTAGTCGTTCAAGATCCGCTGGTGTTGGTCTTCTTAGGTACTCATCACCGAACAAAAAAATGATTCCTTTGACAAAATTTTCCAAACATTAACGAGCAATAGTTACACCTATGCGGATGTATTCGTCAACCGTATCAGCCGCAATACCATATGCCAAGAGACGAATTGCTGTTGTACACTTCTGAAGTGGGGAAAGACCTTGCCTTCTGAGAGCATCCGTCTTTTGTTGAAAAAGTTAACTTCATTAGAGAGTCGATCCAAAATATGCATGAACAATGGCTTGTTCATTCGAAAACGTGATCGAAAAAAATGTGGAGGATAAGTTGGATCGTCACTGAAATAATCATTCCATAAGCATATATGATCTTCTTCACGATTTCTTTCGATGAAAACTCGTTTTTTCCTAGACTCTCTTGTCTCCTGATGATCCCCATAATTAATGAAAAGATTGGCAAACTTTTGATCGAATAATTGATCAAAATGTTCATCAAAATGTTTATCAAAATTATCGTCGTTTGAGTCATCATTAATATTTTGGGAAGAAAAAGCCATATTGTCTGAAAAGAAGATTCAAATAAGAGTTGAAAAGAAGAATGAGAGATGAGTAGAAAAGAAGAATGAGATAAAAGTTGAGAAATGATACGATGCATTACACGATTGAAGAGGATTTATAAAGATTGAAATGAGAAAAGAACAAAACAATAAAGGTATAACTTTGAAACTTTCTTGTGACTTCTAAACTTTCTTGTGAGTTTTCATTGTTTGATTCTAAACACAAATACAACAAGCAAAAGACAGCAAGTCTTCTGAAACATAAACTTGTTTTTTTTTTTGTCGACACACACAAAGACAACAATCAAAAGACAATGTCTGAAACATAAAGTTAAAAAGATACAGATGCAGAAAATGATAAAGCAGAAAGCTACATTGCTATTAGTTTCAAGCATTCACGTGACCCTTACCTTAGAGGATTCTCCCTCTTATTGCTTGATTCTAGCTTTTAAAGCCTTGAACTTCTCCTCTCTCAACTTCTTTTCTTCCTCCTGCATCCTTTTCAAGAGCCTTCTGAACTCATGTTCAATGTTCTCTTTTGGAACCTCCACCCTACACAAGTAGCCCATCTTTCTCCTGTATTCTTTTTTCTGATAACTCCACCACATCTTCTTCTTCTTCTTCATCTGATATCTGCACCATTTCTACTTCATTTGGTGTGATATCCTCAACATCATCATCTCCATCTTCTAATAACTCCAAAGGATATTCTTATTCTTCTTGTGGGGGAGGTGAGGGCTGTAGTTTGATTCCTCTTGTTGGGAGGCCACAAACTATCATCTTTCTTGCTTCCATTTATGATACTAGGAGGCTACTTGTTTGTGGTTGTGACTCTGACTGTTCGTGACTAGTTCCCCTGGAATAAAAAAAAAGATGACAGGAACACCATTTAGAACATATTACAAAGAGTAGTAGATGTCAGGTAGTTATATTAGACAAACAAATATGTATTACACAACAACTTATATTTCACATCAACTACATTTCACAGCAACTACATTTCACAACTTACAGTACATTTCATGTAGTTTTTTAAACTAGGGTTCAAACTATTTGAGTAAGCCATATTATACAGAATAAGACAACCTTATGACATATTATAAAGTTAAAGAAACTGTTACATAACTCAAAGTTAAATGATTACATTGACAACATGTCAGTAATCAATTTGTTCTTCAGAGCCACTTCTAATTCACTAAGTGCCTCTGTTTTTGCAAGCAAACTGTCAAGCAATTTGTTCTTGCTAAGTTTCTCCTTCAAAGCAAAGTCCTTATGCTTTATCGCTCACATTGTCTGAAAATCTAACATATCCTTCCCTTCTTCTCCCATCGACCTTTTAGTCTTGGCCTTTGCTGCCTTAACACCAATACGCCTAGCTATTGCTTCTTCCTCTCCATTGATACTCAGCATAGATGCTGATGATTGAAAAGATTGGTCTTCCCCCCACCCTCTTTCTCTTTGAACTTCCACTATCTCTACTAGTTCCATAACATCCACACCATTTCTGATCATTCCTAAGCTCCCTCCATGCATGCTCTAATGTGAACTTGACCTTGTAATCATTGAAGAAAATTTCATGTGCAGCCTTCAAAACATCATCTTCATTCTGGCCACTGGTCCTCTGTTTTGTTGCAACATCATATGTCCCTACAAACTTGCAGACACCTTCATTGATCTTCCCCCACCTTTGCTTACAGTGGCTTGGCTCTCTCTTTGGCAGATCAACCACCTTGGGACTTGCAGCATAATAGAAGGAAATCCTCTTTCAAAAGGTTCTCGCTTTTTGCTCATTCCCAATTACTGGATCTTTGGAGGTGTTCAACCATGCACTGATGAGGACCAAGTCTTCTGCTTGTGACCACTTCCACCTTTGCTTACGGTCCTCACCAGTTTGTGCAGGTGAACCAGATCCTCCAAGGTCTGGACTAGGAGAATAACTCATAAACTGAGTTAGGTATTCATTGTTAGGTAGTTGACTATTTAGAAGGTTTAAAAAGCAAGAAGAATGACTTTGAGAATCCATACAAAGAATAATGAAAGCTTAAGAGGCTAAGAAAAGACAACAAAAGAAGAGAGTTTATAAGATCAAAGAGAGTGTTTAGGATATTAAAAGAAAGAGAAGAAAGAAGGTGTTAGGAAAAGATAGTGATGAACTCAATCAAAAGTTATGTTGAAGAAGGTTTGATAGATGAAAGTAGATGAAGTTTTAATGTTAGTTTTAATTGCTTGTACCATTAGATTTGTTTTAGATAAGTTTTGCTTATTTGCTTTCACTATTTCAGATTTTAAACTTCACCTAAATCTATGTTGACTTGACTTCTATCTAACAACTAATACTACTTAACTATAACTAATAAATGACATCAATTCACACTAACCTTCAGAATTTTCTCCAGCTACTGAGGTCAGACGTCTCTGAGAGCACAAATTATTCCATGTAATGCCAATAGAAATATATTAGAATCTACTAAAGAGATTTACAAAGACAGAGAGTATATGTAGGATATATGACAAACCACTTTGCATCAAATGCCCTATCATCTATGACAAACCTATACTACACAAGATTGAAAACCAAAACTTAAACAACAAAATCATCAAATGCCCTATGATTTATGCCACATATTGACTAACAAAACAAAAGCATCAACCAAAAGACAATAGTCTATAACAACATAATCCAAAGCATATGTAACATGAGCAAACAATCAATATCAAAAGCTAGCTGATTGTGTTCTATCCCTTAACTATATAAATAGCAGCTGATTGTGTTCTATCCTCTAACTATATAACTCTATACAACAACATCAAAAGCTAGTAAATCACAACCTTGAATCCAAACAACAACATCTAAATAACAACCGTGAATCTAACTAACTCTATGTCTATGTCTAATTCTATGTCTATGTCTACGTATATGTCTCAAACATCAAACAACATCTATATGTATATAACATAAAAAGCTTACCAGATACAATTTGCGTAGGATGAATCTTATTGTGACTCCCTCTGTGGTTCAATAGAAGACACTTGAGAACCTAAAAAGAGGCACAAAAGGGCATCATGTTCTACACAGATGCATATCCTATACACGATGAAATTTGGGGGTTCAATCCCTTTCAGATACCAATTAGGGGTTCAATCACTGGGTTTAAACAATACAAACAAAGACAGAAGACAATTGAGGAAGAACAAATCTTCGAAGATGTGGTGCAGTGGAGATTTGCTTTGCCGGCTGAGCAAACAAGGGAAGAGAGGCGACGAACTTCGATTGCAGAGAAGCGAGGAAGATAATATGGCCAAAAGAAGGAGAGGTTTGGGTGTCGGAGAGAGAGCAAGAGAGACATAGAGAGAGCAAGAGAAACGGAGAGAGAACAAGAGAGACGAAGAGACAACACGAGAGACGGAGAGAGAGCAAGAGAGACGAAGAGAGAGCGAGAGAGGCTGAGAGACCCGACGAAGAACCGTCTCTTCGCTTAGGGTTTCAAGAACCCGTCTCTTGCAAATTTATTTTTTAATTGCTAAATGGGCTAAGAACCGGGCTTAGAGTCCGCGATAAGGTCTAAGTATATGATCCCAAATCTAAAACCTTAATGAACCGAACCCTACCCGAATGAATATTCGAGCCCACCCTTAACTGTTTAACAAACCGTGTTTCTGTCATATTACAATTCCCACTATAAATAGTCCTTATGATTTAAGGTTTAACTTGGAAATTCCTAAATACGATAAAAGAGAGAGAGAGCTCTCTATCCAAGCAAACCCTAAAGGTCAAGATCGATCTACCTGCGTCTCGTGAAGACACCGCACTGCTCAATTTCTCCGATTATTTCTGTAGATCCTTTTCAATCTCTCTCAGATTCATCAAGGCTCTCTCGATTTCAATCCCTTTTTTGGTTACCTCGAATCGTTGCTTGGGAGCTTCCCGATCTTATGGATTGAAGCCAGACGTCAGATTCACACAGCGACGGTTCTCGTTTTGGAGCTTTGAAGAAGATTCAAACGAGATTTGAAGACATCCGCGTCACAACACGATTTGATTTTCAACAACGGAGATTCTCGTGCTTGAATCTGTAGGAATCACTTTTGGATTTGTTGATTTGGCCGTTGTTTTTGCTGCACGCAAGGAGGAGGTTTTCGTCTATCAAACTCTGTGAAGTTGAATCAGCGAAGTAAAAAAAAAAAATTGAAATTAGGTTTTTTCGTTTGTATTTACCTTCCGTTTTGGAAATCAATCTCTGGCCTCGAGTTTCTTTTTTTAAACCGATGGCTTCGATTAGGGTTTTCAAAATAGTACTATAGCTCTCTCTGTGTGAGTGTGTGTTTTGAGTTCTTAGTGTCAATCTATGATCTTTATATCAAAATAAGTAATACATATGTATTTTGGTTTTATATCAGATAAAAGAAATTTTTGCAAATGGCAATTTATTACAAGTTTAAGAGTGCAAGGGATTATGATACCATTGCCATGGATGGTCCTTTTATATCAGTTGGTATTCTCAAAGACAAAATTTTCGAAACTAAGCATTTGGGCAGTGGTAAAGACCTTGATATTGTCGTCTCCAATGCCCAAACTAATGAAGGTTTGTCTTCTCATAATGTCAAGTTTGTCTTTTTGGAATCTGATTTTAGAGTTTCTTAGGATGCTTCACTTCCTGTGTTTGCCTTTTATATATTGTCTCTCTGTTTTGAATTTTCAGAGTATCTAGATGAAGCTATGTTAATCCCAAAGAATACATCTGTCCTCATTCGTCGAGTTCCAGGACGCCCTCGCATCACAGTTATTACTGCACAAGAGTACTTTCTCAAACCTTCAGTTCCATATTTAGATCAACAAAAAGATTCGAAAACCCATTGCATGCTGTTGCTCCATATTTAGATAAACAGAAGTTGAAAGTGTGACTATCATCAGTATCAGGATCCTCATGTGTCTTTAACTTTGCAGGCCTAGAAGTGAGACTAAAGTGGAAACTGTTGAGGCTGATACCAGCAATTATCCTAATTCTGTTCCATCTGTGCCGAAACATGTAAGTTGATTATAGCGAACATTTTCTCGGCCTATGCTGGCCTTTACTGTACCTAATTTTCCTCAGCTTCAAAAGTATGAATGTTCATCTATTTTCACATTCTAGCCTGAAGAGGAGTGGGACGAGTTTGGGAATGATTTATATTCCATTCCGGATGCTCAAGATGCCCAGCATAGTATTCCACGTCCTAATCTTGCACCAGCCGATGAGAAAGTAGACGAAGAAAGCAAAATTCAGGCATTGATTGACACTCCAGCACTTGACTGGCAGCGGTAAGCAATCTTCCAGAAATCGTGGAGGTGAATATGTTGAATTTTGTGAGACGTTTTAACGAGCACCTTATTTTTCTTCAATGTTACAGACAAGGTCCAGATGGTTTTGGGGCTGGGAGAGGTTATGGGAGGGGTATGGCTGGGAGGATGGGTGGGCGTGGTTTTGGTAATTTATACTTCCTTGAGTTTCTTTGTTTTTGGTTGAATAAATCTCTTTGTTTTTTTCTCGTTTTTTATAATTTACTTTGCATGAGCTTTAAGATATTCTGTCTTGGATAGGAATGGAAAGGAAAACGCCACCCCCAGGATATGTTTGCCATCGTTGCAGTGTCGCTGGTATGTCAGCTTGTGAAAATCGTTGATTTTTCTTACAATTTTCTATATCGATATAGCATATAGAGCAACTGTTAAGACCATTTTGTTTACTGTCTCAGGACATTTTATTCAGCATTGCCCCACGAATGGGGACCCTACCTATGATGTTAAGAGAGTTAAACCACCGACTGGTATACCCAAGTCCATGTTGATGGCGACCCCAGATGGTTCTTATTCCTTACCAAGTGGAGCAGTTGCAGTTCTTAAACCAAATGAGTAAGTTGTGTTAAATGAGTATGGGAATGTTGTTATAAGCTATGTCTTCGCATATATTGATTATAATGTAAATTCTTCTTGTGTCTTCAACGAATTCAGGGATGCTTTTGAGAAGGAAATGGAGGGATTGCCATCAACAACACGCACTGTAGGGGAACTTCCGCCTGAGCTAAAATGCCCGTTATGCAAAGAAGTAATGAGAGATGCTGCACTTACAAGCAAGTGTTGTTTCCAGAGCTTCTGTGACAAGTGTAAGATCTTCTAATGCTTTTTTGTTGCTCCACACAGACCTTTTTGTTGACTGCTACCAGTTCCAATCCAATGGACGGACCACGTTTAAATTTTATTTTAATACAATTTCAGGTATTAGAGATCACATTATTGCAAAGTCGAAGTGTGTTTGTGGAGCAACTGATGTTCTTGCTGATGATCTTCTACCAAACAAGACCCTTAGGGATACTATAAACCGTATATTGGAAGCTGGAAACGATAGCACTGAGAATGCCGGCAGTGTAGGCCATATCCCAGGTCTGTTATCGTCCTAATTCATATGTTTTTTTTAACTTGGTTTAATCATTTTATCACTGACTATATTATCATCGACATAATATAGATTTGGAGTCTGCGCGTTGTCCGCCTCCCAAGGCTATATCCCCTACTACATCCGTTGCTTCTAAAGGTGGGAAGCAATCAGCAATTAGTAACAACAACGAGGTTTCAAACGTAAAACCACCAATGGAAATTGCAGAGATCACAAGTGTGCCTCGGGCATCTGCAGAAGTTATAGTGGAAAAGCCAGCAGACGCATGTGAAAGCACCCAAGGGTCCGTGGCTGTGAAAGAAGCAACAGTTTCAAAGTTGAATACGCAAGCCCCCAAGGAAGAAGTGCAGGTGCAGCAGCAGGCTCCTGCTGGAGAGCAAGGTAAAAGAAAGACGCGCAGCTCTAATATTAGCTCCGTTGGACACTGTAAATGACTTGTGACTGATAGTCCAGCTGGACCTGACATGGACTTCTTTTTATTTGCAACTGCTATGAAACACTTGTTGCCATAAATTGCAAAGTTATATATGTGTGTTCATCAGTGTAATACATACTTTTTTTTGTCTCTTTGCAGGAAAAAAGAAGAAAAAGAAAGTCAGAGCGCCTGGGACTGGTAAGCTTTCTTTCCTACGCTGAGTGTCTCATTCTCAAAACGCCAATTACGTTGTGAATGAAATGAGAGGCCTAAAAGATGGTTTTGTTGTTGTGCTTTGTTGCAGACATGCAATGGAATCCTGTGCCAGATCTAGCTGGCCCTGACTATATGATGCAAATGGGTCCAGGTCCCTGCAACCAGTTCTTCAACGGCATGCAACCTGGGTTCAACAACGTACAACCAGGGTTCAACGGGGTTCAACCTGGCTTCAATGGCTTTCACCCTGGTGGTTTCAATGGATTTGGGGGTCCTTTCCCAGGTCCCATGCCTCCGCCATTTATGAGTTATGGATTAAACCCGATGGACATGGCATTTGGCGGGGGTATGAATATGATGCATCCAGATTCGTTTGCTGCTCAAGGATTTGGGTTCCCTAATATACCACCACCGCACAGGTACAAAACTAACATAATATGCTCTACTAAAGAAAGCCTTAAGCTTTCTCGGTAATACTCATGATGGAAACGTATGTGAAATGCAGGGACCTAGCGGAGTTGGGAAACCGTATGAATCTCCAACGCGCCATGATGGGGAGAGACGAAGTGGAAGCCCGAAAAGCTGAGATGTTAAGAAAACGCGAAAATGAGAGACGAACTGAAGGGTACGCACAATAAAACATTGTGTATTAAGACATGGATATGCTCTAATGTAACCTGAACACTTTTTGCTGATGTTTGGTTTGTGTAAAACAGTGGGAAGATGTATAGAGATGGAGAGAGTAGCAGAATGATAATGAACAATGGAGGAGGAGGAGGAGCTTCAGCATCTGCATCATCCATCAACCCTAACAAATCTGTATGTTTTCTTTTTTGTTGTTCTGATCTTTCGCTCTTGTGTTTTTATTATTTGGTTTTTATGTTTTTTTATTATCGGAAAATTGCTTCTATTCCTCCATTTTTTCGCTAATTTATTTCACAAAATTTTTGAAAATCTAGGGAAAATTATGGGTTTTATGTGAAAAATCAGAAACCATATTGGTTTCATATGTAATTTATTAAATTATTGAGCTTGGAAACCAATTTGAATACTTAAAAAAAAGTATAGCAATTAAAGATGGTTTGTTGCCAAAAAAATTAGTCAAGCGTAAGGTTATAATGGTAATTGGACTTTAAAGCCCAGTTACTTTTTAATTTCGGGCCGTAGAGTCCAATATTATATATCATTTTTTTATTTTTATTTTATTTTTGGGTTTGGGCTAAATCGATTTGTTCTGTTTTTACAGCGACAAGCGCCTCCGCAATCGATCACAGACTACGACCGCCGCAGGCGACCGGAGAGACTATCTCCGGAGCATCAGCCACCGCGTCAAATCAGCTCTCCGTCACGCGATTCCAAGAGAAAATCCGAGCGCCATACCGATGAACGCGACAGGCACCGAGACCGTGAAAGGTCTCGTCACCAAGATATAGAACGTGAACATGACCGTACTCGTGATCGTCGCGATGACGAGAGAAGCCGAGAACAACATCGCCACCACCGTGATTCAGAACGCAGCCAACATCACCACCGTAAGCGGTCAGAACCTCCGTCTTCGGAGCCAACTAAGTCAGAGATCGAAAACAATAATCACAAGTCAAGCGTGTTCGCTCGGATAAGTTTTCCGGAGGAAGAATCATCTAGCAAAAGACGAAAAGTGGCTTCGTCTTCTTCCGTCTCTGTGACGGATCCTCCCGCCGTCTCTGTCGCCGCATCGATTCACCGGCAGAGTAGGAAGGAAGTAGAGGTAGGAGACTACGAATCAAGCGATGAAGATAGACATTTCAAGAGGAAGCCATCAAGGTACGAGCGATCTCCACCGGTTGTTGTTAACGATGTGAATGATGATAAACTCCGATACTCTAAACGCGGGAAGGGAGACAGATCTCGAGCTTGAATTTTTTTTTTTTGCTGAGAGTTTCATTGTTAAACACGTTTTTACTTTGGTATGATTAC
Source organism: Anastatica hierochuntica (assembly GCA_900406275.1). NCBI lineage: Eukaryota > Viridiplantae > Streptophyta > Magnoliopsida > Brassicales > Brassicaceae > Anastatica > Anastatica hierochuntica. Next base: position 26,780 of record OVAN01003248.1, read on the forward strand.
TCTTAAGGCAGGAAAAATAAAATTTTTTTAATTTTGCCGTAACAAAAGAAGAGAAAAGCTCTTTCGTAATCGAATGTTTCTCTTCTTTTTTTCTTTTAAAATGGAATTTGATTCTCGCAACATTTTTCTTTCTAGTAAAGCTTTTGTTGGAGGAAGATGAGTCTTTTTCTTCGTTTATTGCTTATTTAATCTATGATATCAGTGAGTCTTACACTGAGAATTGCTTTGTTTTTAAAATCTAAATCAAACTTTTGACAAGAAAAACAAATCAAATTTATCCAACGGTTTTATTTTGGCCGATTTGATCTGATCAATTGTTGAACTTTATGTAGCCATGTCGGATAAATCGTATCTAAGCCAAAATATTGAACCGCGTAACATATAGTAAAATTTTACGTTTGTCAACACAATCAAACTGATATGTTAAAAATGTCGTTTGTCAACCGAAAATTTTGTGCCATACAGACCATTGGTTTTGTATATGAATAAATTTATTTTTTAAATACACATATTTCATTTGTTAAAACTCGAATTCAAGACAACAAACTTGATTATGAGCGACACACAACCACTAGACCATGTATTCTATTACATAATTTTGATGCCTTTAAACTTTATATAAAACTTGATTAGCATCCGCGTTATATGTGGATAAAATATGTTAAAAATATAGTTATAATATTGAGAATCTAAATTGATAATTGATGTAATAAATATCTCTATAGTTAAATTTTTAATTATGACATATTTTCCTATTAAAAATTATATTTTGTATTTCATGGTAAACAAATTTAAAAAATCTAGCGTGATTAAAAGTTTGAGAAACACACTCCCTAGATAAACTATAAAAAATTTAAAATTTTTTATTTATATAACATAAAATTAATCTTTATTAATAAATAATCATATTTTATACATATATTTAAATGATTTAACCGTAAATTATAATGGTTTGCGTTTTTAATATTTTTTCTTTTATTTGAAATAAAATTTGCTTTATATGTCAATAATTATAATACTTGCAAAACATTTACCAGCAAAATATAATTAATTCAAAACTTAAAATAGAGGAAGTTTTATAGATCTACATTATGACTGACTATGTTTTACTAATTTCTTTGAATTTTTGTTAATAATATAACTAAATTACTAACTTTAGGTTTATTTTTTGTATTTAAAAAGTTACCAATGATATTGTCAGTAATGTCAAGCTTTGTATTTTTTATATATTTTAGTTGAGTTTTTAATAATAAATAAAACATAAGAAGATTAGGGAAAAAAAGGAAGATAGCTTACAATAAGTACCTATAATAATATTCTATTAATGTTTGAAATTGATTTTAATTTATATGTTTTTAAAATTAATGTTAAAAGACCAAAATGCCAATAATGAATTATATATCATTAGTTTAAATGGAGGGGTATTTTGTGTAATATACCACTTGATAGTAAAAAGTTATTTTTAAATTGATACTTCTCTTTTAATAAACGAAAGAAGAGAGCCTACTATACCATTTTTTTAAGTTGTCTTTAAAAAGTCGAAAAATCAAAATAAACACTCTCAATTAAATCATCTAATTTAAGCGTTGGCATTATGTAGAATTGAAATTTTTTTGTGGCATGCTATATTTGATAAAGTATCACCTTGGGAGATTGAGGATTTAAAGCTATCTTCAAACGTTCTCCTTTTATGTTAGCTCGAGAACTTATTAAATAATGTGCTTTACCAATTTCTTTAACTGGCAAGTCCTCGAGCTAACATGATAGGTTAATGATAGCGTTAAATACTCAATTTTCCATGGTGATACTATATCAAATTACATGTTTTGAAAATTTTTAGATTCATATCATTTTTTCTTAAGATTTTATGTATTTATATGCAAATTTTTATCAATGTAACAATGTTGAATTTCATAGTAAATCTAATGTTTTAGGTAATAAATTGAAGTTATCAAATAATATAGTCAATTTAAATTTTGGCGGGCCATTTATTTCTATTAATAAAATATTTTGGCGCGTTATTTATTATTAGTTTTGAATTTTAAAATGTAAAAGGCAAGTATACATTAGTTTTCATAAACTCTAAGATGCATTATCAATGTTGACTCTAATCTTTGATGTAATGTCGGGTTGAACAAGTAATTTTGTATTTAGAAAATTTTGAAGTTCTATCAAATTTTATTTTCTAATTTTATTATTATGTTTAACAATTAGTAGGTTAATTTGTGCAACATAAATAAAAAAAATATCTTTGAAAATTCTATTTTTTTATTTATTTGAAAGTTATTTCCTGAAAATTTTGTTTGATTTTTTTTGTCAATAATTTTTTAGTAAAATAAATGACAAAGTTACAAATGTTGCCGGAACACAAATAACTCTTACTTTTTTAAGAATCAAAACAAGAAGTTACGGTATGAGGCTCATACTTATAGCAAAGACGTTTTAAACTTTGTTTTGGCTCTAGATAGTAAAATTAAAATTTTCTTTTTAGTATATTAATCAAAAAAGTTTGGCTTTTATTTGTAAGGTAAAATTTTTGATATTTTAAAAGTTCTAATCAATTACACTCCTCCTTGACCCTAACATCTTCCATTACTCATAAATAAGTACTGATCACATATAAAATGTAGGTTTTTATTCGTATGTATACTTTTTAGTATTTTTTAAAATGTTTATATCTTTATAAATGGTTATCATTATTTTATCATATATTACCGAAAACTAAATGTTATAATTAACAGATTGGTTAAAACTAATATAATTTAACTCAATTTAAGTGTTTTCTCCATTATCAAAAAAAGTAAGTGTTTTCTTTTTCTTTTTTTCAGATTTATATGATTTCTTTTAAGAGCACAAAATATAAAATTTAAAATTCTTAATGAGAACAATTTTTCATATTTTTATTCGAAATTTGAGATTTCAATAAAAAAGAAAACGTCTTTATTCTAAATCTCAAAATATAAAATTTGAGATTTCAATAAGGACGTTTCGTATTCTCTGAATAAATATTAATTTAATAGATTATACATTTAATCAATATTATAATAGTTGTAGAGACTCTCCATGTGTTGACACATCATCTTTTTTGAAT
>OVAN01003249.1:0-14444 GCA_900406275.1 Anastatica hierochuntica
TATTGAACCAAACTCACTCATTCTTTTTCTTTTTGTTGACAACTAGAGATTATTTATCTTTTAGACTTCTAAACTACTAACCTTCTTTTCTATATTAATAGCCACTACCTAATCACTTGGATTCTTTGTTCCTTTTTCTTTTAAGGTGAAACTCTCTAAGCTTTTAGTTTTCTAAGGTTAGAGCTTAATCTTATTACTACTTTCTAGTGCCTTTTTCTTTCATTTCTTTTTCGATTTTTCACCTTCTTTCTTTTTATTATTGAAACAACCTAGGATCGTATAAACACTAAGGAACATCTACTTGACTCAATACTCAGTAACCATTCCCAAAACTTAGACAAACCCAAAACCACAAAATTTTCCCCTCCTATAATTCTAGTTAGCCTTAAAACGAGGCTAACTCCAGGGAAGTATCCTCTTTATCGTTCAACTTTAATTCACGTGGGTTTTTGCCCATGTGTGTACTTTCCTAAAGAGGCCTCACATAACGAAATAATAGGGGGTTTTGAAGGAAAGGTTTAAGGATTCATAAGGGTAGATTAGTACTCTAAAGAGGAGAGTAAACATATGAGCTAAGAAAGAGTGATAAAAGATGGTTAAAACATAGCTCAAATGTAGTGATTTCCCATGGTCAAGTATGACAAAGCCCATAAGCAAGATGCTAAAATTCACTAAAAAGACATTTTAGATAGGAATTGATACAAGAGATACTCTACTTCAACATTCGAAAAGATCCTTCAAGTGGTCAATTCTGATCAAGGGTTTTCTTAAGACGTAAAGAGGTCTAGGCAACATCTTACTTCTAGTGAGGGCATTATTCATTAGGCAAAACTTAACCATCTATGAGGTTATTTCATCATTGTTCCCTAAGCAAAATGCAATCCTATATGCTTCCAAAAACTAAGTATTCAAAAATGTATGCAATCAATATGCAAAGCTTTGAAAATCTTTTTGGATTTTTTGACGATTTTTCGATTTTTTTGGTTTTTTATAAGTCATAACTATCTACAAGAAAGACTCAATATGCATGAAAAGAAAAGAAAAACATCAAAACTATTAATAGTATTAGTACTAAGTCCCTCCCCCGGACTTAAACTTCACTGCCTCGGTGAACTTTAAACCGTGAGAGTGACTTCTAAAAACACACATGAAAAATGAAAAACATACAATGGTATTCACAAGGGAAAGTAGGTGTACCTTTAGACAACTCATATTTATGAGTGTCTTGGGGATTCGACAGAGGATTCGGGTTCTTCATTGTTGTTGCGTTTTGATCTTCGTCGCCGAGATGAAGAAGGGCAAACGGGGCCTTTCCCATGTCTCTTCAAGGATGGCTGTTGAAACGAAGTCCTTGGTGGTTGCATTCTATGCTCTTGTTTTTCCCGGATCACCAATGGCGGAAGAGCTACTGAATGCCATGGTCGTTCTTGATCATGACCGTTTGAGATCTCATCTTCCGCTTCTTCCTCACTTGATGTGGCATAGCGGTTATACTTGTCGCTCTTTTTCATTCTCCTCCACAATTTAGTAAGAAAGTTTCCTTGTTTCTTTATGACATTCTCTTGGTCATTGACCTTTCTTTCTAAGTACATCTCGTACTCATTCCTTTTGTAATCCGAGGGTGGTTCTTCTCTTTGGTATTCAAAGCCGAAGGTATTTTCATGTTCTTGGTTTGGTTGTGGCTCGTGGGGATCGTACTTGTAGAGTCTTGGCTCACTCGGTAGGGAGTGATGGTTTATGAGTAGGTGCTGAGGTAGATGGAATGAGAGGTTCTCGTCCTTAGTGTCAGTGGTGTGCTCTTGTAAAGGCAAGTATCCCGCTCTCCTTTGTCTCTCCTCATCAATGAACAAATAGATCACTTGGACATTAGTGAAACCATGATATCCATAGAGAAACTTCTCCTTAACCAAGTGATTCATGTCCATTCTCCGCTCTCCCTTCAACTTATGGAATTCCCCAAGGTTGACTCCCACATGGAGAAATAAAGGATTGAGGAATCCGCCTATGTGTATCAAAGGCTTACTCGTGGTCCTCAACTCTTCGTGGTAATCCAACATCTCAGAGATGAAAACACCTCCGTTGTTCACATTATTTCTCTCAAGGTCTTCCATTATCTCCCCAGTTGGTCCTTTCATCATCGTCTTGACACTTTGGAACATTAGCTTCAAACTAAAGGGGCTCACGAGTTTAGGCGAGCTTCTTCCCACAAATGTGTTCCCAAGCAATTCCAAAAGGTATCAAATCGTTGGGTTTCGAACCTTTGATATCTTGGCCGAATCTTCATTATATTCTCCAAATGTTATTCGCCCCTGAAGCATCCTCGATTCAATTTCGTAACCATAACCAAACTCTTCCTTCATTTGATCAAACCCATATACTTGACAAATCTCCTCAAGGGGTACCTTGTAAAAGTCCTCCTTGATTCTAAACATGAGGTATTTGGTGCTTTCATAAGGTCCACGTCCTTGCACCATGCTAACTGTTGAGAGGAATTGGAGAGTGGGGTGATGGTAAGTTGGATGGTTAATCGTTAGAATGTTCCCCATGTCCATTTTCCTAATCAAGTACTTTACTTGATTATGAATTTCCATTTCCCTCAAAACGTCTTCATCCGCCCAAGTTGTCTCGATGACCTTGGCATTTTCTTGGAGATGCAAGTAAAGGATTATTTCCTCATCATACCAACTTGCGTAAGTTACAATTGCTTGTTCAGTTGATGCCTTTTTCCAATCTATAACAGATAGTAGATATCGTGATTTCAAGATTTCTTTAACAAATGAATGTAAAGGGTTAAGAAGTATTTAGCCTTGAATCAATTTCAAACATTCAAGAACAAGTCACAATAATTCCAGATTCCTAGCAAGCCTCATAACCGTATCATTCAATCTAAATGTCATATTAAAAAGATACACATGGACCGAAATTTTTCTTTTAAAATGATCAAATTATTCGACAATCTTCACTTAGCATTTTCAAAATTTCACGAATAATCGAATGATTCATGTGTCATGAGTAAGATGCCTATGAGAATTACCAAGGGAATGCTCATTTAAATAACTCAAAGACCTTTACGAAACTTGGATAAGTGTGCACTAAATATATTTTATCCAAGTTCAATGGTAATGAACAATGATCAAGTTTTTCAACAATCAAAAACAAGCAAACCAAGTCTCTTAACAACATGACAATGCAATGGCAACTTAAATGAGAGTTCAAAAGCAATCTTCTTAGCCTAGCAAAATCGAAAATTTTAGGCATTAAAGGACATAACTCAAAAATTGCAAACTCCTTGAACTCTTCATGTAAAACAAGCATATGTACCATGAATTAAACATAAGAACCAACTAAACAAATTTTCCCTAAAATTCACTCAAGAACACTATTCATTAGCAATATTCACAAAGAGCAACAATCCATGATTCAAGCAAATTTAGTTGTTTTTAAGAAGATTTAAACCATGAAAACTCAACAACTAAGCTATAGCTACCAAGAATACTCACAAACAACATCTAACTCTCTTCTTTCCACAAAAATTGAAAATTATCATCAAGGAAAGAAGAGGTTTTTATCCATACCTTTGTCTTCTTGATTCAAATGTGTGTGTGTGAGAAGTAGAGAGCTTGAGAAATGCTTGCAAAAATGGAAGGTTTTTGTGAAAAATCTCAAATTCTCTCTCAAGGCATTCAAGAACAACAAGCTATCTTTGAAATAATGAAGATGTCGATGAAAAATGCTAAGAGAAAGAGTGTTGTAGCTTTTTCAAACAACATGTGGTAAGAATTCTCAAGTGTCCAAGTGGGTGGTATTTTAAAAAATTACAAAAGTGGTCCTTAGAGAATTCTCTCATAACTATTTTGCAAAAAATTAGTAAAATCACACCTTAAAATCTTTAAATCCAATTTTGTTGGGAAAATCACGTTTAGATTTTGAGAAATTAGGAGCAAATGTTTTAAATGATCAAAAAGGTTTTAGTTTTCATAAATCAAGCTTTGCAAAATCACTCTTGAAAATGTTTTAAACGGTGAAATGCAAATTAGATGCTTGAATTTAGGAGAACATACCTTGGCCAATGGAGTGTCTTTAAAATTGAGTCATATCGACTTGTTGAAAACATAAATCCGTTACCCCATTTTGGCTTTGTTCTTATCCTTTAATTAGGTCTCATTTGGTACCTAAGCTTAGAGCATAAGAATGTCTTTGGACAAAATTTTTCCCAAGACAAAATCACCATTACTGAAACTAAAAGCATGAAAGTTAAAGACTTAAAAGAAAGATTTACAAAGGATATGCATGAGATTGCCTTTTAAGTGCGCTTGTTTAAGGTCATTATCTTGACCGTTCTTCTTTTACCTATTTGGTGAAATGAAGGACCATCCTTTCAAATTCGGGTTCTATCGGTGCCTTCTTATTAGCATAATCCCTTATCTTAAAGAAGTTGGGAACTCCTTTACCTTTGTAGACATTCGGGTTGTAGCCGCCTTTGAAACTTGGAGACCCAAGCTCTTTCACGTTTTCTCCTCTATCTACTCTTTCATCACAAATTTTAGGCATTTCCCTTGCGTTTCCTTGGTACATTGTACCAAAATACCTGATGTCTTTATCAAGATCAATCATAGGGTAGGCCTCTCCTTTGTCGACATGTTTCAATGCCAAATTCTTCGCTTCACAATTGATTATGGCACTCGTAGTTAACAAGAAAGGAGTTCCAAGTAGAATTTGGAATTTAGCTTGAGTGGATTTGTTGTCCATAACCACGCAGTTGCTTTCCACATAAGTGTTTCCCACTCTTAGCCTCACGTTTTCTAAGCTTTCCATTGGAACTTTTAGAGTAGCATCTCCCAAAAGCACGGGATTAGCACCTTCCTTGATTTCGCCTTCCAAACCAAGCTCCTTTACTCGGTCTAGAGAGATCACGTTAAAGCTAGCTCTGGTATCCTCTCGAGCATACTCGAATTGGGAGCCTCTTAAAGTACAAGGCACCACGAACGTTCCTTCGTCATTGCTCCTTTTCAAGAATTTCTCTCCCACTATGTAGATTGGGATATTGTTAGCTTGAAGAACTTTCTCTACCGTTTCTATGGTGGTCAATTTCTTTTCAAGCTTCTCCTTAACCCTTGCATCGATTTTGGCTAACTCATACCATTCTTGAGGGATGTCTAAATCGTCATCAAGCTTCATCTTACAATAGAGCACACCTAAGATCTCCTTCTTATAGCATTGAGGGTAAGGCAAGCGGTACTTTGTAGAAGAATAATCCAAGATGGAGAATTCCTCTTCGATTACGTTCTCCTCACTAGGCTCATAACTAGGAGGCTTTGGTTCTTCATCCTTTCTCTCAAACGTCTCTTTCCTTGAGACATTTAGTTTTTCTTCCTCTTTGAAGCTATCATCCTTCTTAGCTTCCTCCAAAACATTTTTCTTAGTAACCTTATCAACAAGCAGTGGCTCTTCTTCTTCTTTCTCAATTTCAACACCTCCCTTAGCCGAAGGGATGTCCTTCTTCTCAAGCTCAGTTCCAATTAGAGCGTCTTTCTCTTCAATTTCAAGGTCAATTTTGGCATGACCTTCCTTAAAATCCGGGTTCCCAATCAAATCCACATCCAAGCAATCAACAACCTCCTGAAGAGGATTCGAAAATAAATTCTCAAAATCATCAATAATCTTTTTCTCTTCAAGAGTAAAGACAATACCATCCCATGGTTGAGGAGTGTGGCCAATCTCTTCTAAGAAGATATTGCAAAAGTATTTGCTTGATTCTCCTTTCTCTTTAGCTACTCCTTTTCCCTTATGGTCCGAGATCACTTGTTGGAGTTGATAATCTATTATCTTGACATGTGAAGCGATAACTTCATGCTTGATATTCATATCACGGTAGATAGACTATATCTTCACATTCATTTCTCCAAAATTCTTGTTGAGATCGGCTTTTGTCTCGTTTTGTCCTTCCACTAGCTTCTTAAGCATTGCAAGATTCTCTTCTTAAGCATTGGGTACTAGCCTTGCCTAGATTGGTATTGGTACCCTTGTTTGTTTGTCTTCGAAGGATAGATTTGATCTTGTGGATTCTCCACATTAGTGCTTCGGTAGGATATGTTGTTGCTGAAAGGTTTGTACCCTTGGTTTAAGGGTTTTTGGTAGTACCCTCCTTGTATGTAGCTCACTTCTTCTTTATTCTCAACCTCTTGTCCTTCGACTTCGGTTTTCACAAAGTGAACATTTCTTCTCGTTTGTTGTATGAGCCTATCAACTTTATCACTTAGCTCCTTGATATTGTCCTCCTTAGATCCAGTTCTCCTCACCGTTCTTTCATAGTCATCCCCATTGCAATTGTCGTTTTGAGAAAGGTTGTCTATGAGTTTCTCTCCTTGCTCGGCAGAAAGACTAGCAAAGCTTCCCGTGGAGGCGGTGTTCAAAGCCAATCAGTACTTCTCTTGGATACTTCTATGAAAAATTTGAAAAAGGTTGCCCGTTTTGATATCGTGGTGAGGACAACTCCTTATATATCTGTTGAAGCGTTCCAAATCTTCATAGAGTGATTTCATTCCTCCTTGCTTAAAGGTGGAAATCTCATTCCTAATTTTTGCCGTCCTTTGGGGCGAGAAGAACTTAGTCAAGAATCTCCTCTTACACTCGTCCCATGTTGTGATAGAAGAGGTCACAACTCCTTTCTCCCATTGAGATGCTTTGTCTCCTAAAGAGAATGGAAACAAATTCAACTTGATGATGTCCTCCAGCACTCCATTGATTTTCACCGTTTCGGTCAACCTTTCAAAGTTGTCTAAGTGCTCAAGTGGGTTTTCCAACGCAAGATCAAAGAATATAGCGTTTTCCACCATATTGATCAAGCTTGACTTGATCTCGAAATTGTTCTTTCGGATTGTTGGGGATCTTATACCCATCCTTTCAGAATTATTGAATAGCTTATCTCCTTCTTCAATCCTAGGTTCTTCTCTCGGGAGGTGGAATGGACGGTTTCCTTGGTCTCCTTGACCCACGAAATTCCCTTGATAGAGAGGCGTAATTCGTTCTTGTTGAGGGTTCTCCATAAGTGGAGGATTGTCTTGTTCAACCTCTTGATTAATACCCAACATTCTTAGATAGGCTTGTCTCTCTCTAGCTCTTCTTTGTTTTGAGTGTTGCCTTTCAATGATTTTTGGATCGATGTCAAGAAGTATTGTATTTGGCTCACTTCTTGATCTTGGTATCATGTAGTTTCACAAATCAAAGAAAATTAACAAAAGAAAGTAAGAAAATTAGATAAAATAAGCAAAAGATAAAGTTCTAGTCTTTGAATCCTAGAAATCTCTTTGAAGATTCTAGCTAAAGCCTAAATCCAACGGCAACGACGCCAAAACTTTGACGTGAGTCGAGTTTAATATTTTTAAATCTATTATCCTACTTTCAATCCTGCAAGAGAACAGGGTCAATCGTAGTGCTTTAGGGTCGTCCAAGGATTTAGTGGCTTATACTAGTAGAACCTAAACAAAGAGAATGCACTAAGGGTTCTAGTCTAGGGGCGATCTAGTAAAATATTGTCATGGGTCTCTACTAAACCTAATCGAAATCAAAGGTAACCATGGTGAATGTTCATAAAAGATAACAATAACAATATAACATGAAAGTAAAGCAAGAAAAGAGTAAACTTGGCTCTAATCAAAAGAAAGATAGGATCTTGAGACAATGGTTATGGGCTCGGGTTCAATATAAAGATGTAATGGACTTGGGTAAGGCTTTATTAGAGGATCAAAGCTATTCCTAAACCAAGGTTCTCTTATTATCGATCAACCCACTCTCGTGACGGAGATCTATTCACCTATACACACTACAAGGTTCAAGTCTCGTTTGTTTACTATCTAAGAAAGTATGTGATAGTGAGTCTAAAACCCTTTTAGCCATTTAAAACCTTGGTGTCCTTTTGGGCAAACTACTCTCATAGCTCAAGGTGAAAAACATAGATATAGTTCTCACAAGCATTTCATCAAACACGTTTTTAGGCGTCTTTGAGCAAGCAATGAACTTTAAAGAACTAAACTAGATCTAGTAGGAATCTATGCCAAGATCTAGCCTAAACATCTATTACAACCTTAGTTCTAACCCTAGCCTACCANGTCTCGTTTGTTTACTATCTAAGAAAGTATGTGATAGTGAGTCTAAAACCCTTTTAGCCATTTAAAACCTTGGTGTCCTTTTGGGCAAACTACTCTCATAGCTCAAGGTGAAAAACATAGATATAGTTCTCACAAGCATTTCATCAAACACGTTTTTAGGCGTCTTTGAGCAAGCAATGAACTTTAAAGAACTAAACTAGATCTAGTAGGAATCTATGCCAAGATCTAGCCTAAACATCTATTACAACCTTAGTTCTAACCCTAGCCTACCATATCTCAAGATCCAAGATGGATCTACTCACAAAAAGTCATGGAAATCCAAAGACAATAAATGGGTCTTTGAGCTCCCACGGTTTTACAAGAATAGATCTAAAGAAAGAGATGAGAAAGATAAGATCCAAATCACTCAAATAAAATAAAGGGTTATTACAAGGTCTTTAGATCTCAAAACAAAAGAAAATATAAGTGTTTTCAAGCTAAAAAAAAGTGTATCTTGTTCTTGGAACATAAAAGGTCTATTTATATTAAAGAGAGAAGAGAGGAGGCCCTAAAAAGGGTGTTTTTCGTGTAAAGGCAACACATCATCGACCTTAGGTCACCCACCATCGACCTGGGAGGTCGATGCTATGTTGTGTTTGGCAGTATGCTGGAAAGGTGACCCAACATCGATCTGAGGTGACCCAACATCGACCTCCAGGCCTATGCCTAGTTCCCTTTGCAGTTTCTTGTGGCTTCTTGCTCCTCTTTGATGCCTTGTTGATCCCCACTTCTTCCATAGCATTTATCTCCTCTTTTCCTTGATTTCTTAGCTCCAAATCCACCTTGAATCCATCTCTAGAGTCTCCATAAATCCATCTCAAAGTTGCACCTACAAATGCAAAGAAAATGTATGCAAATGCAATATGTTCCTAACTAGAATCTAGACTCAAACTAATGCATTCTAAGACTTATATGAAATATATACAACCTAAAAGTGTATAAAACTAAGCTAAAATGCATCTAAATATGCATGAAAATATGTACACATCACAACTCAACTAATATAATCTTCACCTACGCCTTCGAAGGCATGGGATTAGACGAAGAAGAGATCACCGAAAGTGCACTTCTCTAGTTGGATTCAGTGGCAAAGTGAAGCAGACCATCAGAGAAGTCATCCTACCTATATCTGTCGGAGGTATCAACCAAAGGACCAAGTTCCTTATTATGGATTGCTCCTCGGCGTACAACACAATAATGGAGAGGCCCTGGATGCATGATATGAAGGTTAATCCATCAACTCTACATCAATCCTTTAAATTCCCAACACCTTGGGGAATAAAAGAGATCAAGAACAGGCCCGCTCATGCTACCATTCGACCCTCAGAGCCATTAGTCCCAAGCCTCGTTCAATGGCCACAACCATGGAGATCTCTGCCGAGCCATTGCATGAAGAAAGCAGCCCTCGAAGAACAATGTTGCATACCAGTCAAGGGGGGCAAGGCCACAGGCAAGAGGCGAGACTGACAGGAGCACGGGGGCCGATCGAGGTAAACAAAACCCCCAAACCATGGCGCCCAATAAACTATCGGGCCCTGGTCAAGGGGATTTTGATTTTGGATTTTTCCTTTTCTCACCGTCCATGATGCAGAGGGAAGTCTAGAATAAAAGATTAATTTTTAGTGAAAGAGCTATTTATCACCTAAGCGATTCTTTTTAAAAGAAAAGTCGGTATAAAGGAAACTCCTCCGAAAATAACTAGACCGAACCTAAAAGTTGTGGATTGGGTTGACCACGAGAACCTAGGTTAGTAATAAGCAAGGATAATCAGACAATCTAAAAAGAGAGAGCCGCGAGCGTCAATGATGCTTACGACTCCCCTCATTAAGGGAAATAGGGTACGACCCTAGACCCGGTAAGGCTTTAAGCCCACTCGAATCTTGCACCCACTAAGGCTTTATGCCCACCAAGGCCTTGTGCCAAAAAATCCATATAATGCGGACAGGCTCTTAAAAACCATGTCTGGAAGGCCATGGCGAAATGCGGATAGACTCCTAACTATGGTCCATCTAATGCGGACGAGCTCCTAAAAACCATGGTTGAAAAGCCATGGCGAAATGTGGATGGGCTCCTTACAGTGGTAGATGCAATATATCAAAAATATGAGTTAACAAAACTAATGGATATGTTCACCCCTGTCCATCCTAGTACGCGACTCACAGAAGAAAAAAAAAACTTAAAACCGGTCAATCACAATAAAGCTAGCAAAAATTCTGACACAAAGTGTCAATAAGGTTTTGCAACCAGGGACTAAATGTCCAAACATGCAGGTGTGCCCAAAGGAAGGTGTGCCCACCGATCTATGTATTAAAACATGATCTAATCGAGATTAAGGCTTGACAATTAAAAGCTTATGAATTTGCGACTCATAAAACGTAAAATTGGCAAGAGCTTATCTCACAGAAACCAGACTTTCATAGTCGGACAGATACGAACCCCTGGTTCATCAAGGGCTAGATGCCCCACAGTTACACTTGGTTATGACCACCATAGACCCTTGGTTCTCTAAGGCCATGTGCCCTCGACCTTAGATACCAAATCAAAAAATTTGTAAATCTAATGCCCCAGAGACCATAGTCCACTAGGGCCATGTGCCACACGTTTCCTTGTAGGTAGGTTCAACGAAAAAAGATCTTGGATCTACCAAATCCATGGATATCTGAGTCGCAGCAGCACAGCCTGAGTTAACAGCTAAGAGTGCTTCGACTGTCCAAGGCCGGAAGCCCCAAATATCCGAATATCACACCCAAAGAGCAAGAAAGCCCTGGAACTCAGAAGAGAATGCAAGGAGCTAACCTCTCCCATGGACCTGACACGATTGGACATCTAAAAAGACGGATCCAGAGTCAACAATCTACACCTTCAGAAAGAAGTTTGGAGATAATCCAGCGCAAACCCATCTATTACAAAGGCAGCTACCGCAGTTTATCAAGGCTTTAATATTTATTCGGTATTTCCTCAATAGAGCATGTCTACCAAGATAATAGACTAAGAATCTGACCGAGACATAAGAAGGTCGAAGGAGTGAAAAGCAGTAAGAAGAAGCCAACCAGAAAATGGGATAAAATCCCTAAGAGCCTATCAAGGTTAAAACTCGAATCTCAAAGACACAAAGAGTTTTGAGGCCAAGCAGCCTAAGAACAAGCTTAATGGCGCAAAGACCCAAAAGAAGTTTAGCCCCCGTAAAGAAAATCGCGCGGAGCAAACTATGGCATTGTTGAAACCAACACATATAAGTCAAGATGGCAGTCGTTGACTTCTATGGCCCCTTAATGAAAAGCCATTAGAGGTATCGAAACTCTTGCTACTTAAAGAAATAAATAGTTTTGCCATGGCCTCCACTAGAGGTATCTTCTCAAAAGAATGAATGCTACTATATTGGGTTTCATCAATACATATCAAACAAGTAAGCTAAGGTGAGAAGCCAGGCAATTCCCTATCCGCTGAAGCTAAGGACGCCTCCTCTCCTTGGACCCTGAGTGCCTATCTACAAAATTTGGATCTACACCAGGGGGTTATGTCATGTATCCCCATGGTAGATAAGATCAGACCAGATTATAAACACCAGGGAAAAGGATCAAAGACAAGTGCCCAAGGGGGAGGCGCACCCACAACCTGAATAAGACTCGAGTTCTTCTATTTCCATGGTGGGTATAAACCCCATAGAGTCCAAGAGGACCCAAGCCCGTCCATTGTGGCTGTTATACCCGCGATGGCCCAATATGGCATGGCGACTGTACTACGGGTTCCTTCGTCTTTTGACATGATTTTTGGTGCTGATGCGGCTCATCTTTTGTTTGAAGAGCCGTCTTCACTCCACTAATCCCCATCATGGATAACCTGGCAACTTCAAAGTCAAAGGAAGCGCCAAGGATGTCCAATACGACAAGAAGATATCACCAAGGTGGAATTACATTCGGATAGCCATGGCAGTCAAGGCGATGGCCCGCCATCTCTGCCTAGTTCGATGATAGATCTCGAAGGCTGTCACTCCGTCATCACAGGCGATATGTGCCTTTAGACCAAGTTTGAAGTACCATGGAGAGATTGACGTGAAGCGATTGTCTCGACTCCTTATCCTTACAAAATTTCTACCCTCAGACGATGGAATCCAAAGGCGGCCCCTAAATTTGGGGAAGCCCAAAAGAATCCTAAACAGTTTTGAAGCCAATCCTTTGATGATTTCATTTCAGACCTGTAAGACAGAAGAAAAGACAGTCAAGCTGCATGCCCACAAACACGGATAGTGAAATTCTAAAAGCCACACTTTAGCGATTTCTCCAGATTCGTCAAAAAGGTTAGATGGCCAAAGCGCGGCGATTTGCCACAGAGATCGGGGAAAAGCCTTACCTTAGTGCCAGAAGTTGAAGCGACAAAGATGTGAATGATGGGAACCATGAGAGATCTGTCAAATCAAAAGAGAGATGATTAGAGCCTGCTCAAAGATCTGCAGAAAAGATAATCAATGGTGAAAACCCTAAGTCAAAATCGAAGATCTACTACCATCGCATCAACGCGGTCGCTACTAAGGGTAAAAGAAGGCGAGATCTACCAGAAACCTGCCAAGGACTTACCAGAAGAAGCGGAATATGTGATTGTTTCTGGAGAGTAAACTCTAATCTGACTAAGAGGAGGAAAACGGAAAGATGAAATGGCTAAGACTCATCAGCTTCTCGCCTATTTAACCCTAGCGGTAATGGACTGAAGACAACACAGAAGCCCATATTACACCATAAAGTTCAAGCCCACGAGTTTATCTAGAAGATGCAGTCCGCTAAGCGCTAATGAGACTCACCAAGTTTGAAACCACAGCAACGAGAACTGGCGATACCAACGAGAGTCATAGCTGAAGCTACTCTCATTTTTATCTTTTTTACAAAGTCGATCCAATACTATGGTATGAAACGAAGTCTCTTAAGAAAGGATGTACTCTTCAAATTCCACACGTGGAAAATTAAGAGTGGGGGGCAACTGTTGGGGGTAATTTTATTCCCTTAGAGTCTGGCATTAGCTAGACCAAGGAGATATAAACAAACTCCCTAGTTGTAAGTGTAAACCAAGGCCATAGCCAATGACACACCATCAAGCCAAGGTCATAGCCGAGGTAGGGCGGATGTCCCCTTAGTCGATCTAAATCTGAAGAGATAAGGACAAATACCTTAATTAATTAAGGGAAATATTCTTTATTGTATAAGATAGACTCGAAGGCTATAAATACACAAGAAACACTCTGATTCTAAGGCTATAAATACAAAGAGAAGAATCCTGAATCAAGGATCTGGAAACTTTACGCAAGAAACACTATTGTAATCGATTCTAATAACATCAATAAAAGAAATCGTTTTACATATCTCTCTAGTTGTTCCGCTCATCTCTCTAAAAACCATAAAAACTATCGATATCCTTCGTTATTGTTCTTCTCCATCGAATAATCACCAAAAAAAACCACAAACACACTCTGTTTCATAAAAAGTGTCATTTTGAAGTTTTTTGATTTGTAAAGAGTGACATTTAACATTATCTATGCAAATTTCTACGAAAAATTCCGGTTTTAACCTTGGTGTTTTAAAGTATTAATTGGAGAGATATATTTTTTACGGTATTAATGAAGGGCAAATAGGACTTTTTAATAGTTTTTTTAATCTGTGTAAAAATGTTAGAATGACATTTTTTGTGAAACAAGGGAAAATTTTGGTAAGGTTACGTTTAACATGATCTTAAAGAAAATTGTATTTTATGTTCATATTAATTTAATATTCTTATTAGTTTTATATATTAATAAAATATAAACTATTGGGATTTTAATTAGTGTTTTTAATAATTAATTATATATTAATATTATATAACTAAATTATATTGTTTAGGTTAAATATATTTCATTACAGATTGTTGGAGGTAATTTTATTCCCTTAGAGTCTGGCTATAGCCTAGACCAAGGAGATATAAATAAACCCACTAGTTTTAGGTGCTAACCAAAACGACAGCCAAGGACACCATCGCCAAGCCGACGCCATAGCCAAGGTAGGGCGGATATCCCCTTAGTAGGTCTAAGATCTTAAGAGATAAGGACAAATACCTTATTGAATCTTGGGAAATATTCCTTTTGTATGATAAGTTCGAATATAGGAGTTATCCTTAAAATATAGGGAAATAGCCTAACTCGAAAGTTATATATACAAAGGGAAGAACCCTTATTCAAGTATTCGAGACATTTCACCCAAAAAACATACACATATTGTAATTGACCTCTTATTCATCAATAAAGAAGAGTCTTTTGCATACTTTATCTCTTTCACT
>OVAN01003249.1:14497-29865 GCA_900406275.1 Anastatica hierochuntica
CCCCCCCCCCCCAAACATAGATTATTTTTAAAATAATAATTGTAAGAGATAAAATAGTTTTTAACATTCATTTACTTATTTAAAAAATATTTATTTAGATGGATTTTTAAAAAACAAAGATATTAAGAGAATCTAGTTAAGATATCAATTACATAATTTATTTTTTTGTTTATTTATAGCTTTGTTAACATTTTTCTAAAAATATATTATATTCTTAATGAATTTTTATATATTTTCTTCTAATGACACTTGATGTAATTTTTTCAAACATAGGGTTATATTCCTAAATGTACTTCCCAAATATCAATACATAGATATTTTAGAATTCAAAACACATATTTTATATATATTATATTTTTTTAAGATAAATTGATATAAGATGTTTATGCTTCTACCTAATTAATTTACCCAACCAACTCAATTAACATTAGTTTATACATAGGCAATAATTAAAAGAACTTATAAACATCATTCTCTTGTGAGTTAACTCAAAAATATGTTTATTTAAGACATGTTTAATGTTTGGGGATTTTTTGGTGCTTCTTTGATGGAGAACAACAAGAACAAAATACTAAGGGTTTTAGAGAGATTAGCAAAAGATATGCAGGAAGAGCTTGTAAAATGATTCGTCTTTATTTATGACTAAGAGAGATCGATTACAAGGGTTGTTTTTATGTAAAGCCTCAGATCCTTGAACTAGGGTTCTCCCCTTTGTATCTATAATTGTCAAATCAAAGTATTTCCATATTTCTTTATGGATAACTTCTATATTCGACTCTATCTATACAATTAGGAATATTTCCCTTAATTCATGAAGGTATTTGTCCTTATCCTTTAAGATTTAGATCGACTAAAGGGGATATTCGTCCTACGTCGGCTATGACATCGACTTGGGGTGGTGTCATTGGCTATGGTGTTGGTTCACTCTTTCAACTAGGGAGATGGTTTATGTCTCCTTGGTCTATCTATGACCGGACTGTAGGGGAATAAATTTATCCCCAAAAGTTTCCCCCCACTCTTCATTTTCCGCATGTGGAATTTGAAGAGTAGACCTTTTCTTAAGAGATTTTAGTCCATACTTTAGTCAGGAATCAACTTTGTAGAAATAAAAAATAAGAGAGTAGCTTTAGCCATGTCTCTCGTTGGTATTGCCAGTTCTTGCTGCTATGGCTTCATCTTTGGTGAGTCTCATTAGCGCTAGCAGGCCTCATCTTCTAGATGAACTCTTGGGCTTGAACTTTATGGCATAATATGGACTTCTCTTTTTGCCTTCGGCCCATTACCATTAGGTTTAAATCGGCGGGAAAGTGATGAGTCTTGGTCATTTAATCTTTCTGTTTGCCTCCTCATAGTCAGATTAGGGTTTTCTCTCAAGAGACAACTACATTCTCTGCTTCTCCCACTAAGTCCTTAGCAGATTTCCGGTGGATCTTGCTTTCTTTTATCATTAGTAATGATTGCATTGATGCGATGGTAATAGATCTTCAGTTTTGATTTAGTGTTTCGTCGTTGTTGGTCTTTTCATAGGATCTTCGAGCAAGTTATTATCATTTCTCTTTTGATCTCGCAGATCTCTAACGGCTCTCGTCGCTCACATCTCTATCGCTTCAACTTCTTGTACTAAGGTAACTTTTCTCTGATCAATGTAGCGAATCATCGCGCTTTAGTTGCATGATCCTTTCGACAAACTTTGGAGAAATTGCTAAAGTACGGCCTTCTACGCTCCATCATACGTGTTTGCGGACATTCAACATGACTGTCTTTCGTTTTGGCTTATAGGTACGATATGAAATCGTCAAAGGTTCGGCTTCAGAATTTCTTAGGAGTCTTTTGGACTTCTCCAAATTCAGGGGCCGCCCTAGGATATCCTTCGTCGTCCAGGGTCGGAGATCTTGTTGGGAGAAGGAGGTGAGGCCATCGCTTCTCGTCGATCTCTCCATGGTGCTTCGAACCCGGTTTGAAGGTGTGCAATGCCTATGATGACAAAGTGACAGCCTTCGAGATCTAACATCGAGCTAGGCATCGATGGTGGGCCATTGCCTCAACTACCGCCATGGCTATCCAAATGGAATTCCACCTTGGTGATCTCTTCCTGCGGTACTGGACACCCTTGGCGTTTACTTCGACTTTAATGCTGCCAGGGTTGTCTATGACGCGGATGAATGGAGCGAAGACGAATCTTCAGACTAAAGATGAGCCGTATCAACACCAAAAATCATCATCGGAAGACGGAGGAACCCTTAATATGGTTGCCTCGTCGTATCAGGCCATTGCAGCCACAACAGCAACAATAGACGGGCTTGGGTCCCCTTGGACTCCATGGGTTCTATCGACAACGTGGCAATAGAAGGACTCGAGTCTTCTCTAGTTTGTGGGTGAGTCCGCCCTTAGGCACTTTTCAACAGCTTCGACCCTAGTGTCTATTTACTTGTCTGATCTGATCTCTCATGGGGATACTAGATATAACTCCTAGGGTGGATCTTACTTTTGTGGATAGGCACACTGGGTCTAAGGAGAAGAGGCATCCTTAGCTTCATCAGAAGTCCTCTAGGGCATTACATGGCTTCTCACCTTACTTTTGTCGTTCGGGATGTATTGATGAAATCCAATTTAGTAGCTTTCATTCTTCTAAGAAGATGTTTGTAGTATTTGGCTTGTCATTATTCATTTGTAAGAATTCTTCTGATGATGTAATAAAATACAGAGGCTCTTTTTGCTTATTTATTCTCCAAACTCATCGCCATGGCCTTCTATCGCATCTGGCTTGGCTTCCACCCCTTTGATATATTCCTAGCCTTAGTCTTGGCTCTAGTTCATAGGAATCTGAACTGACTTCTGAGGTAGCCATTGTCTTTGGTTGTTGAATTAGGATACTTCATTAAATGACCTTTCCTTTGTTGTTTAAGGGATCATATCAATGCCTCATCGTAAGGATATCGTTCCTGCTAGTGGAGGCCATGGCGAACCTTGTTAATTCGTCAAGTGGCAAGTGTTCTGATACCTCTGCTGGCTTTTCATTGAGGGGCCATAGAAGCCAACGATTTCCGTCTGGACTTGTATGCGTTGGTTGCGATAGGCGCCATATTTTGCCCTACATGAGTTTCTTTGCGGGTGCTTAACTTCTTTTGGATCTTTGTGCCATTAAGCTCGTTCTTAGGTTATTTGGCCTCGAAACTGTTTATGCCTTTCAGATCTAAAATTTTAATCTTGATATGTTGCCAGGGCTTTTATCCCATTCTCTGTTTGGCTTCTTCTTACTCATTTTAACTCCTTCGACCTCTTTCTTGCTCGATCATCTTTGTAGTCTATTATCTTGGTAGATGTGCTGTAACGAGGAGACTCAAAATAAATATTGAAGCCTTAGCGAACCGCAACAGCTGCCTTCGTAACAGATGGGTTTGCGCTGGATTATCTCCAAACTTATTTTTAAAGGTGTAGACTATGGAATCCGAGTCCATTTTTAGATGTCTGATCCTGTCGCGCCCATGGCAAATCATTGGTTAGCTATCTCCTCGTGTTCTCTTCTGAGTTTCTGGGGCTTTCTTGCTTTTTGGGCATGACATTCGGACTTTCTGGTGCTTTCGGCCTTGAAAGGTTTAAGCACTCTTTAGTTGTTGGTTCTGGCCGCGCTGATGAGGCATCTAGTCCTGGTCAACCATGGGTTCATATCTATCAGATTGTGAATGTCTGGTTCTGTGTGACAAGGTCTTGCCAATTTTTATGCTTTATAAGTCACGAATTCATTAGCGCTTAATTATCAAGCCTTAGGATCGATTTGATCATGTTTTATTACATAAATCTGTGGGCACAAGGCCTTAGTGGGCATAAAGCCTTAGTGGACACAAGGTCTTATTGGACATAAAGCCTTACAAAGCACAAGGCCTAGGTGAGTTGTTCGAACTCAATGGGCACACCTGTCTTTGGGCACACCTGCATGTTTGGACATTTAGTCCATGGACGCGAAGCCTTATTGACACTTTGTGTCTGAGTTTTGCTAGCTTTATTGTGACTGATCGGTTTTAAGTTTTTCTATGAGCCGCGTACTCGGATGGACAGGGGTGTACATGTCTTTTAGTTTTGCTAACTCATAGTTTTGGTACATTGTATCGACCACCTTTAGGAGCCTGTCCACATTTCCACATGGCTTAAACACCATGGTTTTTAGGATCTCGTCCGCAGTAGATAGACCATAGTTAGGAGCTTGTCCGCATTATATGGGTTTTTTTAGGCACAAGGCCTTGGCGGGTCTAGGGTTGTATCCTATTTCCCCCCCCCCCCAAAAAAAAGGAAGTCCCAGGCATCGTTGATGCTTGTGGCCTTCTCTATTTAGATTGCCTGGTTATCCTTGGTTATTACTCACCTATGTTTTCGTGGTCAACCCAGTCCACATCATTTAGGCTCGGTCTGGTATTTTTGAAGGGGTTTACTTTATACCGTCTTTTCTTTAGAAAGAATCGTTTAGGTGATAAATCGCTCTTTCAATGAAAATTAGTTTTTTTCTAGACTTGCCCCTGCATCATGGACGGTCAAATATGGAAAAAACCACAATCAAAATCCCCCTAATCAAGGCCCCATAGTTTATTGGGCGCCATGATCTAGGGGTTTGTTTACCTCTATCGATCCCCGTGCTCATGTCAGGCTCTCCTCTTGCTTGTGGTTTTGACCCCCCCCCCCCCCGCTAGTATGTGGCNTTTCTTTATCCAATTGCTCGATAGAGATCTCCATGGATGCGACCTTTGAGCTGGGCTTTGGAGCGATGGCTCTGAGGGTCGTATGGTAACACGAGTGGGAACATTCCTGATCTCATATGACCCCTCTTATTCCCCAAGGTGTTGGGAACTTCAAGGACTGGTGTAGCATCCATAGAATGGCTTTCATATCGTGTATCCAGGGCTTCCCCATTATTTTATTGGACGCCGAGAAGCAATCAATAATGAGGAACTTCGTCCTTTGGTTGATACCTCCGACATACACTGGTAGGGTGACTTCTCCGATGGTCTGCTTCACTTCGCTACTGAATCCAACTATAATTGTGGACTTTCTAGTGATTTCTTCTTCTTCTAGTCCTAAGCTTTCGAAGGCGTTGGTGAAGATTATATTAGTTGAGGTGACATTGTCGATGAGGATACGCCTGACGATGTTTTTCGCAACTTTCAATGATATCACTAGGGCATCATGGTGAGGAGTTATCACTTCTTATTCGGTATTCGTGGTAAAGCTTATTAAGCCAGGACCATCTTTGCAGTCTTTGCTAATTGCCATGGCATCTACTCCGTGGTTAATCTTCGCAGCGCGAGTGCTTCTCTTGGCAGTAGAGTTTGTCACTCCGCTTACCTCTGACCCTCCAGTGATGAAGTTGATGACATGATTTTGCTTTGGCGAGTTAAGGCTTGTCCCCATGGGGATATTATCCTTGGTCTGCTCGTGAATGAGCGCCTTTTCTATGTCCGAGAGGAGCTCTCGTAGGTACCCTTTCTTGAGCAACTCATTCACTTCGAGCCTTTGTTAGAAGCAATCCTCCGTTAGGTGGCCATGGTCATGGTTAAAATCGCACCACTTGGATGTGTCTCTCTTGTGCTGGAGAGCCCGCATTTTGGACTGGCAACTGGACTTTTCCTGACAAATGTCCCAGATGAGTCACTACTTCAGCTGGGGATATCATCATTCTGGACATGTCAGGCAACATCATGGGCATGTACTTCTCGTGCTCCGCTTTTGCTAACGGCTTTGGCCATCCTTTGGAGCCACCCTTGGTGGAGTTTTCAGGGCCAAACTTAGCGTTAGATTTATCGTCTCTAGTGGTCTTGGAGTGACCGTGCGCTTTGGGATGGTTTCTGTGCGCCACCTGGGCCTGATAGGCTAGATCCTCCTCCCATTTAATTTGAGCCCTGGCTTTGGAGAGTACATCCTCCATAGTCTGACAGGGGTATTTGGTGAGGTCTTTTTACAGGTCACCGTCGTTCAGCAGTCCTTGTCTGAAGGCCGAAATGGCCGTGGAGGTAACAAAGTTTGGAACCGACACTTTCTCCCTGTTAAATCGGTGGAGGTACTCCTTCAGGCTCTCATCTGGGCATTACTTGATTCGATAGAGAACGTCAGAGGCACGTCTTAAAGCTCGAGTGCTAGAGAACTACTTGATAAAGCGGTCCGTTAGCATGGCGAAAGAGTTAATGGAGCCGTTTGCTAGGTTGGAGTACCTTAGTAGGATTGGGTCCATGAGGGTTGCTCCAAATCATTTGCACATACAAACTTCCAAGTATTCATAGCTGATCGAGGCGGTGAGCATGCGTTGGCGGTACTGCGGGATGTGCGTATTTTGATCAGTTGTCCCATCGTATAGCGTCATGACCGACCAAGCGAATCTTTTAGGGACTTCGCTAAGGGCGATAGTATCGACGAAGGGCGTATCCGCGTAGGATTTGGGAGTGCTCTTGATAATCGGTGGAGCTACTTCTGGCAAACGCTTTATCAGATTCTCCATGCCTTCTAGCATTCCGTTAACATGACTTCTAACACGCCTTCCGTCGTCTTCGCCATCACTGTTGGGTGAATGAGTGTCCGTCTTTACTTAGCTTTGCCGCGATCAACTTGTACTCTTGAATCTTTGCTTCGATCGCCGCATCGTCGGCTTTCTCGGGTGTTTCCTCCTCGATTTGAGTTATAACTACCTCCTCGGTTTGAGTTATAGATTCCTCCTCGGATGTGGATTCGAGGTTTTTATTACTTTCTGGATCGGAGGAGGTGTTGAATTCACTCATCTTTGTTCTTTTGTTCTTGTTGAAATTTCACCCTTCTTCTAACGCCAAACTGTTTCGGGATATTTTGGTGATTCTTCGATGGAGAAGAACAAGAAAAAAATACGAAGGTTTTTAGAGAGATGAGCAAAAGATATGCGAGAAGAGATTGTAAAACAATTTGTCTTTATTTATGAATAAAAGAGATCGATTACAAGGGTTGATTTTGTGTAAAGTCTCAGATTCTTGAACTAGGGTTCTTCCCTTTGTATTCATAATTGTCGAATCAAAGTATTTCCATATTTCTTTATGGATAACTTCTATATTCGAGTCTATCTATACAATAAGGAATATTTCCCTTAATTCATTAAGGTATTTTTCCTTATCTCTTAAGATTTAGATTGACTAAGGGGGATATCCGCCCTACCTCGGATATGACCTCGGCTTGGTGGTGTCTTTGGCTTTGGTTTATGTCTCCTTGGTCTAGCTATGGTCGGACTCTAAGGGAATAAAATCACCCCCAACATTTAACATAAAATTTTAGTAAATAAATTTTGATCGAATTACCAATGCAACAGATGAAAAAGATAGTTTTGAGGCAAACCATGTAGGATTTAGACGTAAATTATCCAAACTATTATTTGCAACGTTAAAGAAGTGAAAAGAATTATAAATTTTTTGGTTTTTTTTTGGTTATTCTTCGATGGAGAAGAACAAGAACAAAGGGTTTTTGAGAGATTGAGGACATGAGTCAAAAGAGATGTAAAACAATTCTTTATTTATAAATAGAGATCGATTACAATGTATGTGTGTTTTTTGACAAAGGTTTCGCATCCTTGAACTAGGGTTCTTCCCTTTGTATTTATAGTTTTCGAATCATAATATTTCTATATTTCTTTATGGATGTTGGGAGTAATTTAGGTCATGGGAATCCCCTAGACTTAGATGGAGTACAACAGTAAGACCTCAAAGCAGGGGAATGCCCAGAAGCAGGAAGCCAGACGACGTCCCATAGCCAGAAGCCGGAAGTCAGATGACCAAGCATAGCCGAAAGCCGAAAGCCAGCCGACCACCGCCTCTCCCCTATTTTCGCTATTTAAATTAGTAGATAATGACATGTATTCTAGATAAAGATGCATATATTCTACAGATAATCATGATATATCCAATTCTTGGAGGGATAATCAAGAAACACATGTATAAATACCAAGCTCAAGAGCAAAACGTGTACGCACGAAAACCCTAAGCCAAAAATCAATACAATAAGCAATTCTTTGTTATCTTTGATCTTCGAGCTTAGTTTAAACATCCTTAAACCTTTGCTAAACATTCTTTGACCCCCAACTTTCGTAGTGCTACAAAGAACGACCAAAATCACCCATAACAGTTGGCCCACAAAGGAGGGGAGCTTTCAAAAATAACTATGTGACGATTGTTGCAGACAATCATGAATTAGCAAAGATCACACCAGCACGAGAAGAGCTCACCTACGAGGAGATGCGATCTCAACTAGAGACTTTGCAAAAGACACTAGGAGAGATGGAGCAGCTCCGAAGAGATCAGACTCCAACTGGATGTGACGCAGCAGCGGTAGAGCTTCAGACCCTGACGCAGCAGATGGAGGCTCATGCCTAAACGTTCCAAGAGAACACGCAGCGCCTACAACAGCTAGAGCTGGAGAACGAGACCCTTAGAGAGGCAAACTCGGCTTTGATTGCGAATGAAGCCACAAATCACAAGTCCAGGGTCTAGGTACTCCGGATGCCAACTTTGGAAACTCCTCCTGCAAATAACCTGGAAGAAAGAGGAAACCCAGCAGCAGCGGGGACCCATGAGAACTAAACCTTGCTCAAGAGCAAGAAGACCTGATGGATACAGAAGAGCCGCAAGCCGCAGGCCTCGCCCCACTCTCTGATGAGGTCAGACGACTGGAGCAGATGTTCTCCAGCAAATTTGAGGCGCTGCAGTCGGTGATCGAGCGACTTTTGGGTTTCGCACCTTCTCAGAGTAAATGTTCCTTAAGCTCTTATGCAGACACTCCCTTCTTAGAGGTGATCGCCCTCACCAATATGCCCAAGAAATACACCTTCCCATTCATCAAGCCATACGACGGGACTTCCAATCCGGACAATCACATTGCACAGTATAAGCAGAAGATGCTTATTGTGGAAATCTAGAAGGAGCATAAGGAAGCTGCCATGTGTAAGGGGTTCGACTCTAGCCTGATAGGGGCCGCCTTGCAATGGTTCATATCGATTCCAATCGGAACCATAAGTTCCTTTGCTCATATGACTGATCTGTTTGTGGAGCAATTTTCTAGCAGGAGAGTGAGTCCCAAGTCCTCTGATGACCTTTATGAGAACAGGCAGCGTAAGGGAGAGGCACTCACGAGCTACCTTCAACGCTTCATCAATCAGAAAGTCACCATCCCAAACTGCAGTGTTGCCACCGCAATTTCTGCCTTCAAGAGAGGACTTCTTCCTGATGGTGATCTATACAAGGAGCTCACTAAGTACCAATGCAGAACGATGGAAGACGTGCTCTCCTGGGACCAGGCGCAAATCAAGTGGGAAGAAGATCTTCTTACCAGGCAAGAATCTTGGGTCATGAGGACCGAGAAGACGGCCAGAGATGACAAGCCCTTCCAAAGACCTACCAGAGATGATGGACATAAGAGAGCCAAAGGACACAAACCTCTGGGTAAGCCGAACATCAACAGATTCCCACCGGTACATACCTAGGCGGACGCATCCAGCTTGTCAATATCAAGCGCGGAGCTGGTAGGAGTCTTGAAAGAGATGGGAGGCCAAGTCAAATGGCCTCAGAAGATGAGGTCACCCGACCATCGCCGGAATCCAAACAAATGGTGCGACTTCCACAATGACCACGGTCACAGAACAGAGGATTGCATATCCTTAAGAATATAAGTCAACGTGCTGCTTAAGAAGGGGCACCTACGAGAAGTTCTTTCCAACAAAGCTAAAGAGATGCTGGACAACCAGGAAGAAGAAGTCCTAGCCGACCGTCAAGCACCTGATTCCCCAAGGCACGATAGGGTGGTCAATATCATATCGGGAGGTTCAAAGATAAGTGGAATCACACAATCCGCTACCAAGAAAAGCACAAGGCTCACCAAAAAAAATCATAGCATCCCGGAAGTCAAGTGCCAGAATCTCAGCCAGGAAGCCATAAGTTTCACGGCTGAAGGACAAGATGGGATCCTGACACCCCATCATGACGCATTGGTTATCTCATTGTCGGTGGCAAATTTTTTGGTGAAGAGAGTACTTATCGACAATGGGAGCTCTACGAACGTACTTTTCCTGGGAGCATACACGAACATGGGTCTGAACCAGGAAGCCTTGATCAAGAAGACCACGCCGCTAGTGGGCTTCAGTGGGGAAGTCAAGCAGACCATTGGAGAAATAACACTTCCAGTGTGCGCCGGAGGAATCAACTTATCCACTGAGTTTTCTGTCATAGACTTTCCCTCTGCCTACAACATGATCATGGGCAGAACCTGGATACACGAGATCAGAGTCGTGCCATCAACCCTGCACCAAGTACTCAAGTTTCCAACCCCATGGGGAATTAAAGAGATCAAAGGTGATCAAAAAAACGCTCGATCATGCTACCAAACCACTTTGAAGGGAAAGACAGCTCCGTTATAGCAATTACAGAGTCCACTTCCCGCGTTGGAAACTGGAAAGCCAGAAGTGGAATAGTTGGACGACGTTCCCCTGGTACCCGGAGAACAAGGTAGAAACCTCATAATAGGGGCAAGATTTCAAGAAGACATACGCAAAAGGCTAATATACTTTCTCAGATTAAATGCAGATTGCTTCGCCTTGTCCCATGTGGATATGCCAGGAATAAACCCGGAAGTCATAGTCCATAAGCTGCAAGTGGACCCCACATACCCGACAGTGAAGAAAAAAAGGAGGAAGTTCGCAATTGAACGAGACCAGATCATCAATGATGAATTCAAGAACCTCCTGGCGGTTGGGTTCATTAGAGAGGTCCACAATCCGGATTGGCTAGCAAACATCATCGTGGTCCGGAAGAAGAATGGCAAGTGGCGAGTTTGCATACACTTCACGGATCTAAACAAATCCTGCCCCAAGGATCCTTTCCCGCTGCCCCACATAGATAAGTTGGGGGATGCCACGGCTGGACAGCAGCTAATGAGCTTCATGGATGCCTTTTCCGGGTAGAATCAAATACTCATGCACCCGGACGACCAGAAAAGACGTCCTTCATGAACTCTCATGGAATCTACTACTACAAGGTAATGGCTTTCGGGTTGAAGAATGCAGGATCCACTTATCAAAGGCTAGCCAACATGAAGTTCGCAGACCAAATCAGCCAGACCATGGAAGTCTATATAGACGACATGCTGGTCAAGTCCTTACACGCGGAAGACCACACAACCCACCTGCAGCAAGCCTTCTCTACCTTGAGAAAGTATAACATGAAGCTCAACCCCTGTAAGTGCTCATTCGGAGTAAGATCCGGGAAATTTTTAGGTTACATAGTCACATACAGGGGGATTGAAGTGAACCCAGAGCAGATAAGGGCAATCCAAGCGATCCCTTCGCCCAAGACACCACGAGACATCTAAAAGCTCACCGGGAGAATGGTGACCTTGTGTAGATTCATATCCAGGCTGTCCGACAAGTCGCATGCATTCTTTGAAGCCCTTAAGTTCACAGGGAAATTTGAATGGAACCAAGAGGATGAAGACGCTCTAGTTAAACTGAAAGAGTATCTCACGACGCCACCTCTTCTCTCCAAACCCCAAGTCGGAGAGCCTCTGCTCCTATACCTAGTCGTCTTAGAGCACGCCGTAAGCGCCATCTTGGTCAGAGAAGAAGAAAACAAGCCGCGTCCGGTGTACTCATCTCGGCCAGGAAGTTGCGTCCCTACTTCCAAGCTCACCAAGTGATAGTCATCACATCTTTCCCTATCAAGTCTGTACTCCACAAGCCAGAAGTATCCGGAAGATTGGCCAAATGGGCAGCGGAACTTGGCGAGTACGATGTGATCTTCTGCCATGTCACGGCGATCAAATCACAGGTCCTGGCGGACTTCGTAGCAGAATTCTCCCCGCCGATGGTACTAGGGGCAGAAGAAGAGGTCAGGATCCAACAAGAAAATAAAAGTGAAGAGGAATGGGAACTCTATGTNAGAGCAATGGGAACTCTATGTGGACGAATCCAGCAATATACGAGGAGCAGGTGTAGGCCTCGTGCTCATCTCACCAAGAGGAGAAGTGGTATCAAGAGCAATAAGATGCAACTTTAGAGCCACCAACAATGAAACTGAGAATGAAGCCTTAATTGCGGGACTCAGCCTGACAAAAGACTTGGGAATAGAAAANATGATTCCCAATTGACCGTAAGCCAGACGCAAGGCGACTACCAAGCGAAAGACGCTAGCATGACCAAGTACCTGGCCATAGCCAAGAGGCTCATTGATTCGTTCACAGCATGCAAACTCACGCAGATCCCAAGGGAACAAAACTCGCATGCGGACACCTTAGCCAACCTGGCCTTAGCCCTAAAAACAGTGGAGCCAACTAGCGTACCCTTGCTGGTTCTCCAATGGCCGGCTACTGACAAGGATTCCGAAAGGCCTTAGGTTTCCAACATAGAAGAAGAGGAAACCTGGATGACGCCCATTGCTTCCTACCTAAAGGATGACGTCCTGCCCAACTTGAGGAGTGAATATCGGAAGATCAAAAGGCAAGCATCCCACTACTGCCTGATCAACGGAAAACTTTGTAGAAGATCCTTCTCTGGCCCATACCTCAAATGCATAAAGATGGAAGACGCAGATCTTGTCCTCAAGGAGTTGCATGAGGGCGAATGCGGATCGCACTCTAGTGGAAGAAGCTTGGTACTAAGAGCCAAGAGAGCAGGCTACTATTGGCCTACAATGGCCCAATACGCCCTCTAGATGGCCAAGCATTGTGATAAATGCTAGAGGCACGTGCAAGTATCCAAGCTACCCCCGGAAAACCTCAAATCCGTGAGCTCTCCATGGCCATTCATGAAGTGGGGAATGAACATCATGAGAAAATTCCCGACTGCTCCCGGGCAGCTGGAGTCTCTCGTGGTAGTCACAGACTACTTCTCTAAGTGGGTGAAGGCAGAAGTCTTAAGCAAGATTACGGATGTCCAAATCAAGGTTCTTGTGGAAGAACGTGGTAACACGATTCGGAACGCCTCAAGAGATAGTTACAAACAATGGTCCGCAAATCACAAGAAAAACTTCAAAAAGTATTGCGAAGATTAGGGCATAAAACTAAGTTTTGAAACTCCAAGACATCCGCAATCCAATGGGCAAGCCGAATCCACCAACAAGACGGTAGTCATTCTTTTGAAAAAGAGGCTGGACGACGCCAAAGGCAACTGGGTCGAAGAACTTCCAACTACCCTATGGGCATGCCGAACCAGTATTAAGACTTCAACAGGCGAAACACCTTTCTCCCTAGTCTACAGAACAAAGGCAGTGTCCCCAACCGAAGTCAGTGTCCCCACGGCCAGGTCATAACTTCTAACCCCAAAAGAATGAAGAGCTGATGGCTTTTTCCCTGGATCTCTTTGACGAAAAAAGGGAAGCTGCAAGAATCCGAAACTGGAAGTACCAATAAGAAGTAGCTCGCAGCTACAACAAGAAGGTATGAACCTGAACGTTCCAACAAGGAGAATGGGTGTTGTGCCGAGTCTTTGAAAATACCAGGGACAAGGCCGCGGGAAAGTTGGCGCCTAGCTGGGAAGGACCATACAAAATCGTGGAAGTCAAAAGAGCAGGGGCATACAGGTTACAAGACAGGTACGGTAAAGTACAACCAAATAGCTGGAATGCGTTACACCTAAAGTCTTACTTCTTCTAAAAGAACGCCACTGACCCGGATGTCCATACCCCATATATGTTTTTCTACTTTGGATTTTCAAATTTCTTTTACATTTTTTATGTAATAATGATACGTCTAAGGACGGATACCCATCAATAAAACAACTCCTTTCTCACGAGAAAATTAAGTTAAAAGAGCAAGGGGCAAATAATTTGAATGACTACTCCTCAATAAAGGAGCAGCATAAGAAACGTACCCTTCCAAAACAAAAGCGAAAAGATCAAAAAAAAGAGAAAGAAACTCTGCTTGAACAAAGGAAAATACCGAAAGAAAGCAAGAGACAAAAATTGCTTATTCTGCTTAACAGAGGGTGGCTAACTGGAAAGCAGAGTGCTGAGCAGAAAGCAAAAACTAGCTTAACCTTGCTTACTAGGCCGCAGTAAATGCAAAAGTTATGCAGTCTGAGCAAGGAGCATAACCTATACCTACTTACCCAGACGTGGGAAGTAGAAGAAAAGGCTGGCACTTAGACCCTTTTTGCGGTGGAGGTTCATACCAGCAAAATCAATAAGACTGAGAGTGGCTTCACTGCAGGAAGTAGACTGCAACAAAGCAAAATCAGCTATTTCCGGATAGCTGAATGCCAAAAAGCCAGAAGATACCTCCGGGTATCAAAAGGCCAAAAAAACGCAAGCTAGTGGTTACCTCCGGGTAACAGAATGCATAAAAGCGAGAAGATACCTCCGGGTATCAAAAGGCCAAAAAACGCAAGCTAGTGTTTACCTTCGGGTAAAAGAATGCCAAAAAGCCAGAAGATACCTCCGGGTATCAAGAGGCTATAAACGGGTCTGGGGAACGTAAATATTGTCTAAGGACAAGAAGCAGAACTCCATCAAAAAAAAGAGAGATAATGAGATTATCCCAACTCAGAACTCAATAACTCTCGTAAGACACGACAAAAAGGTTAGAGGCTCTTAGCCAGAAGCCAGCCGATCAAGGCGCAGAGGCTAAAGGCTCAAAGTTAGAAGCCAGCCGACCAAGGAAAAGAGGCTAAAAGCCCAAAGCTAGAAGTCTGCCAATCACGGCAAAAAGGCTAGAGGCTCTTAGCCAGAAGCCAGCCGATCAAGACGGGGAGGCTAGAAGCTAATAGCCAGAAGCCAGTCGGTCAAGGTGCTAATAATAAAATGCCTGCCAAAGCATCACCTCTAAGTCTAATTCAAAAGCTCGCTAAGGCGAAAAGACAAGAGAAAGCCATAAGAAATATTCATAAAAAGCCACTAAGGGCCAAAAGATAAGTTGTAAGCCCCGAAGGGCAAATAGAAATAAGGACAAGAAGGCCAACCAAGAGTTAAGGCCACTAAGGCCATAAGAGTCATTACAAAGCCCACAAGGGGCAAGAGTAAACCCATGCAGGGGCACGCCGTCAACAAATAGAAAATAAAATCCCACAAGGGAAGAGCAACCTGTTTCTTTATTCTAGGTCTGGAGGCTAGGCAGCTGGAGGATCAGGAGACACAGACTTCTCGACATTTGGCTCAGAGACTGTTGGAGGAGTAGAAGCCAAGGCAGGAGGAATCTCTAGTTCATCTTCAAAGGTGGGAGCTTCGAGGCCATTTTCCTCTGCCTCCGCGATAGCCACCGACTTGTAATTCTCAAACTCTTCCTCCAAGTTCCAAGACTTGGCCTTACCCTTGAGGTAGTCCCGAACAATTCCCCAACACCCAATGATCCTGGCACCATTGACGGCCATGGAAATCTCATCCGTAAAGGTGGCC
>OVAN01003250.1:0-29864 GCA_900406275.1 Anastatica hierochuntica
TGATTGCTTTACCATTGAAAGAGCAAACTAACCAAGACGGCAAGAAGAAAGTCGCGTTTGTTAAGTCTTTGCATGAGCAGGTTAGAAGGAACATTGAGGAGCGAACAAAGATGTACGCAAGGAAGAAGAACAAGGGACGCAAGGAGTTGGNAAAGATGTACGCAAGGAAGAAGAACAAGGGACGCAAGGAGTTGGTGCTGGAACCGGGAGACTTGGTGTGGATTCACCTAAGAAAGAGAGGCTTCCGAATGAAAGAAAATCAAAACTTATGCCGAGAACTGATGGTCTTTTCGAAGTGTTGCAGCGCATCAACAACAATGCTTACAAAATTGACATTCCAAGTACGTATAAGATCAGTTCAACCTTCAATGTTTCTGATTTGATTTCGTATGTTGCAGATGTTCTTGATTTGAGGTCAAATCCTCTTAAAGAAGGAGGGGATGATGCGGCCATCAATGGACTAGAAAGTGAGCTGGAATCTGATTCGAAACAAAAGGAGCTTAACAAGGAGAATGATGAGCTGGAGCTTAATGTGGAACGTGATGAACTCAATAAAGATCAAGACAATTCAGAACTTAACTCGGAGCAACAAGAGAAGGATCCATTTTACGTTTCAATTGGACCAGTTACAAGATCAAAGTCTAAAAGGCTTTCGGAGGCGATTCAAGGCTGGAATATCTTCGCTAAGGCCCAAGAAGACAACGAAGACGAGTTCAGTCCAGCCCACTCAATTTCTATGATTTATAATTTGATTAAAACATAAATCTTTTAGTTAATTGGCTAATGTTTCAGCCAATNTCTGCCAATACATGAGTCTCGGAGAAAACAACATTTATGTCATTTCTCTTTCTCTTCCTCTTCTTATGTTGGTCGAACTCTTCATTACCATTTCAATCAAATTTTTTTTCTTTTCAAACAAATTTCCAGAAACTCTTGATTCCTTTTTTCAGTTCTTGAGCATCGATCATCTTGCTAGGAGAGTGATCTCCCATTACGCAAGCGTTCGAAACACATACGAGGTTACACTCGGTGTTGTCGAATAATCTGATTTTTAGAGGAATTCCGCAGCCTCTTCAAATTCCCATCACTATTTTCGTCCATAATCATCCACAAATTCCTCCAAGTCGATTCAAATCATTCGGGGACGTATTAAGCTCTATATCTCGAAGTCACATCAGTGTCTCAAGCACCCAACACAATGCAGATTCCTCGACAAATATCTCGCGCAGAGTTACGATGTCGACTACCAGAATCATGGGTGACAAGCTATGAAAAACTCCATCAGGCTACCCAGTCGCCTATTCAATCGTCAGAGGTTACCTTTCATTCTCAAAACGATGGAACAACCGAGATCAAGTTCAAAAAACCTCGATCATCATCATTTCGAAGGCAATTATTTACTCAATTTGCTATACAAATTGACGAACAAAATTTCTACGGTCCAACCAGACGACAAGTTCCTAAACCAATTTCGTTTGGTCAAGATGGATTAGTGGTCTTTCCTTTTATGGATGAAAACAGACATCAACACTTTGATATTTGCTCTTGTACTGCTTGCTTAGAAGCAGAATACGAGTCAGATGAGAAAATTTGCACACGTTGGAGGAATGTCATCAAGAATGCCAATATATCAAGAAGCCTACTCGCCCGAATTTCTCTCTGGATATTAGAATCAAAAGACAAGATCCTCGATACCCGGCTTTCTTTCCTCAGATGAAGCCTTTACATCTCGTTATGCTTCAGCTTCAATCAGCAATTTGAAGCAAAACCCAAAACCTCGGCGACAAAAGGAATCAGAATTCCAAGTCAATCCAACAAAAAGGCGGACATACACATCATCTTCCAGTCATGAATCAATTGATGATAAACTAAAAAAAGGGGAAAGATATTGGAATAATCGAATTTTCAATGGCCAATCTGCTAGATTCAATCGGCAAAACCTCAGACATACCCGATCAATTCGATCAATCGCCAATAACTCAAATGGCTTCTCAACCCTCTTCTTCGCGACAGCCAGTGACGATTAATCATCTCTGGAGACAAGCTCCAGTGACTACCAGACCGAATCAGATGAGGAATCTCTACCTAAAAAATTTGCGATTGGAGAAGAGTCACACACCCCGAAGGAAGAGCCAAATATCAATGAAGTCTATTTAAGCGCCGTGGATATGAATTTTGGGGTCCCTAGACAGGAAAGAACAGGTAAGTAATTCGCTTCAAAAGTTGTAGTCTTTACGCTTGATGACATTCCCTTCAACAAATGGAGTGATCGTCTCGATGAATTTCATGCATGGATGAATTCAGAAGCCATTACATCTCCTTTGCATATGGTGATTCAACAATTCACTGCAAGATTATCAGGCGCACTTAAAGAATGATGGAATTCACTTGGAGAATACAGACAACAGCAAGTCTATCAAACAACGATACCTTTGCTTCTTGGAGAAATTCACAGAGAATTCATTGGTACGCCTGCACATCAAAAGGAACAACTACAAGAGGAATTCTTCTAAGCAAAATGTTTTTCTTTAAGAAAGAAAGATCTTGCAAAACATTTTGAAAGGCAAATGCGAAGATACTATGCTCTCAACGGCCTCAACAATCCAAGCCTGAAGCAAGTATGTCTCTCCTCGATTGATGATTATCTTAGTCAACAAACTAAGCTATATATAAGAGATCAAGAACAAACAATCGAAGAAATTTCTATTGGTCAAATTCAATAATACGTCTTTCGAACACTCGAAAAACTCTCCAAACAAAAGGAGTTCTGGATGGAATTCATGGATAGACCGAAGCAATTATCCAAAATATGTGCCAGAACAGATATGTCAATCAAGTGTTCGAAATCCAAAAAACATTGCACGTGTGACACACATGAAAAGCGACGAAGAATCAAAAGATGATTCTCTAAACACTCCACCAAGTTTAGACGAAAAAGGTTCTTTCGAAAGAAACGAAGCTTCAAGAAAGCGACGAAATGTTTTCTATGCCGAAAAGAAGGGCACTGTGCAAAAAATTACCCAAACAAATCAGCGAAAAAGAAGCATTATCTAATAAACTCGATCTCCGAAATCGCACCAGACATCGACCTTGAAAGCCATGATCTCGAATTAGTACTATCCTACGACACTGATGACAACAATGCTATTTGTGGATACTCTGATTATTATGACTATTCAAGAAGAAGAAGAAGAAGAAAATTGTTGCTTCAAGATAACGCAGTTACCACGACAAGATGAGATACCAACTCCACATTTACCAGTAACGGTCTTTGATCCCTCTGGTAGCGAAGATCCAGTTCACTCTATTGCATTCATAGACACTGGAGCCTACATGACGACAATGAATCCCAATATACTTCCATCGTCTATTTGGATACCTCATCAACAAGAATTTCGAGTCGCAAACTCAGGTTCATTGATCATCAAGCTCAAGTCGAAGCCAGTAACTGTTGAACTTTTTACCGGTTGCCATATCACTATTGAAGTACTTGGTTCCACCACACCTGAAAAGGATATCATATTAGGATGAGATTCATATCATGCGTTTAAGAAAACATTTGATATCTCAATCGAACCTCGAGGAGTAAAATAGAAAAATCTCTACAAAGCCTTTACGACGATACCACGTCTATTTGCTATTGAGGAATCTATCTCTCAAGAATTCGTCAAAATCAAAGAAGAAATGACGACCGCTTCATGTACAGACTCTCACACAGACTTTCTCCAAAAATGTAACAACCCGTTATGGCTAAACTCGGAGTTCTTTGTGCCTGTTTTGAACATAATATGTCATTTTATCTATCAAAATATGAGTTCTTTTATTATGAATTAAGACTTCTAAGCATGTTAACATGTCTTTTTGATCAAAATAACATAAAAATGATATAGAAAGCATTGAATGGTGGTGGTTTGATGAAGAGCGTTAGTGGCCTAGAGCTAAAATATAGCATACTTTGCTGTCACTTCCAAAAAAACTTTCTTGCAATCATTCCCTATATCTGGTTTAAGTATATACAACTCACACACACCAAACATATGAACCATAGCTTTTTATACACTCACTCACACTGCACACACACAGCACCACCAGGGACGGACACAAGGGTAGAGATACTGACACGTGCCCACTCTAGGTTTTTTCTTTGACTAAGTAATTAGTCTAAAATCCATTTAAATGCAGGTAGAGTATTATAATACATATATATATATGTATGGTTCAGTATTATAATACATATATATGGTTATATATATGTATGTTTATATACATATGTTGTCAAAAAAGTGATTAAGGTCTCGTTCGTTTGTATATTTGGATGCAGCATCCGGATGTTGCATATGGATGCTGCATCTCATTGCTGTATCTGGATGATGTTCGTTTTTGCATTTGGATTTTGCATCCAAATGCAACATTTGAACGCAAGTTTGTTCGTTTGCGCATTTGCAATTGCATCCAGATACATCAAACTATTATTTTTATAAAAAAATAAATTTATGAAATAATTTCATCTCTTTCATAAATAATTATTTTGCGGTTTTGGCAGTTTTTGCGGATTTTACGGTTTTGCGGTTTTTTCGAATTTTGCGGTTTCGGCGGTTTTGGCGGATTTTGCGGTTTTTACGGTTTTTACGGATTTGCGATTTTTACGGTTTTGTCGGTTTTCAGTAGTTTTGGCGGTTTTGGTGGATTTTGCGTTTTTGGCGGTTTTTGCGGATTTTTGATTTTTCGGTTTTTGCAGTTTTGTCAGATTTTGTAGTTTTAGCGGTTTCTTGCGGTTTTTGATGTCTCGGCGAATTTTGCGGTTTTGCGGTTTTGGCGGATTTTGCGGTTTTGGTGGTTTTTTGCGGATTTTACGGTTTTGCGTTTTTTTCGGATTTTGCGGTTTCAGAGGTTTTGGCGGATTTGGCGGTTTTTACGGTTTTTTCGATTTT
Organism: Anastatica hierochuntica; assembly: GCA_900406275.1. Taxonomy (NCBI): domain Eukaryota; kingdom Viridiplantae; phylum Streptophyta; class Magnoliopsida; order Brassicales; family Brassicaceae; genus Anastatica; species Anastatica hierochuntica. The sequence goes on from OVAN01003250.1 coordinate 4,932, forward strand.
TACAGATTTGCGATTTTTACAGTCTTTTGCGGTTTTGTCGGATTTTGCGGTCTTGACAGTTTTTTCGGATTTTGCGGTTTTGACGATTTTGACGGTTTTTACGGATTTGCGGTTATACTGTTTTGCCGTTTTGTCAGATTTTGCGGTTTCGGCGGTTTTGGCAGATTTTGCGGTTTCGCGATTTTTTTCGGATTTTGCGATTTTGAAAGTTTTTACAGAGTTGTACTTTTTACTAATTTTGCGGTTTTGTCGGATTTTGCGGTTTTGGTGGTTTTGTCGGGTTTTGCAATTTTTGGATGATTTGTCAGTTTTGCGGTTTTTACTTTTTTGCGATTTTTACGGGTTTTACGGTTTTTGCAGTTTTTTACGGTTTTTACAGATTTTGTGTTTTGAGTGTTTTTACGGATTTTCTGGTATTGACAATTTTTACAAATTTTGCGGTTTTTATGGTTTATGGTTTTTGTGATTTTTTTTTGATTTGCGGTTTTTGCGCTTTTGTCGAATTTTGCGGTCTTGGCAGTTTTCTTACGATTTTATCGGTTTTACAAATTTTTGGATGAACAAAACTCATCCAAACTCTACTAACAAACTCATCCAAAATATCTAGATTTTTTGGATGAGTTTTGATTTGCATCCAATTACTTCATGCAGATCATGTTTATAATTTGCAGGAAACGAACATCATCCGACATCTGCATCCAAATGCAGTATCTGGATGAACAAACGAACAACACCTAAAAGTCTTGAGTGATTTTGAAAAACCTCTACTAAATTATGCCAGGGATCTGTTTTTTTTTTTTGATAACTCAGGATTATCCTAAACTAAAGAGACCCAAATTAATCTTTGGAAGAGAGTGGCCTATAAGTAGGTTCGCTCTCCGGGTTTGTAAATGGGCCAAAAGCAAGGTGATTTGCGTACGCTTTTCAGAAGCATCCTTAATACTCCACTATTACAAAGGTACGAAATCATTAAAAGCTAATGCTTATCCTAATCATATACAGGTAGCACTGTTTCATCATTCTAGGATCTGGGTAGAGACTTGAGTCTCACAGTGCTCTCAGCAGAGTTAAATTGATTTAGTTGTCCCTTTGAACCTAGATCTTGGGATCTCCAGTCACTTAGGTGGGGTTTCCATCAAGTTTCCTCTTTCAGTCATAGGCTTTAAACCCATTCCTCTAGATGATCTTACAACTTGATCTCGAGACAAACCTTTAGTTAATGGATCCGCTAGGTTGTCTTTTGACTTTATGTAGTCTAGTGTGATCACACCACTTGAGATCAATTGTCAAATGGATTTGTGTCGTCTTCTGATATGACGAGATTTTCCATTGTAGAGAGTATTCTATGCTCGAGCTATAGCTGATTGACTATCACAGTGTACACGTAATGCTGAGACAAGTTTCTCCCACATCGGGATATCTTCCAAAAAATTGCGAAGCCATTTTGCGTTCGCTGTAGCTGTGTCCAAAGCTATAAACTCAGATTCCATGGTCGATCTGGCTAAAAGAGTTTGTTTGGAAGATTTCCAGGATACTGCTGCACTGGCAAGTGTAAAGATATATCCACTCGTGGATTTTGAGTTTTTGGAGTCAGAAATCCAGTTTGCGTCACTGTATCCTTCCAAAACTGCTGGTTTTTTACCATAATGCAACCCATAATCTTTAGTGTAACGTACATAGCTCAACACTCTAGTTATGGCTTTCCAGTGTTTATGTCCTGGATTACTAGTGTAGCGACTTAAAACATTTACTGCATGCGCTAAGTGGGGTCTAGTACAATTCGTTAAGTACATCAGACTTTCGATCACCCTTGCATATTCTACTTGAGATACTACTTCACCTGAGTTCTTGGTCAAATGAAGTTGAGGGTCTACAGGAGTTTTTGCTGTTCCACTTGAGTAATTTTTAAATCTATCAAGTATCTTTTCAACATAGTGAACTTGAGACAGAATGATTCCGTCAGAAGTTCTTGTAATTTTAATCCCTAGAATGACATCTGCTAGACCCATGTCTTTTATGTCAAACTTTCCACTAAGCATTCTTAGTTTGTTGGATTATATCTTTATTGCTGCCAATAATGAGCATATCATCTACATATAAACATAACAAAACATACTCGTGTGGAGTACTTTTGATGTAAATACATTTATCACATTCATTGATGTTGTACCCATTTGACATCATGACGTTATCAAATTTTTCATGCCATTGTTTAGGAGCTTGTTTAAGTCCATATATGACTTTACTAGTCTACAGACTTTATCTTCTTTTCCTGGGATAATGAAACCTTCAGGTTGTTTCATGTAGATTTCCTCTTCTAAATCACCATTTAGAAAGGCCGTCTTAACATCCATTTGATTTATTTCTAGGTCCCTCAATGCAGAAATGCCTATCAACATTCTGATTGAAGTTATTCTCGTCACTGGAGAATAAGTGTCAAAGAAATCCAGACCTTCTTTTTGTTGGAATCCTTGAACGACGAGCCTAGCTTTGTACGTATCTATTGAGCCATCAGTTTTCAACTTTGTTTTGAAAATCCATTTATACCCTAATGCTTTACACCCATGTGGTAGATCAGTTATCTCCCATGTATGATTTTGCATAATGGAGTCTATCTCACCGTTGACTGTTTTTTTCCAAGAAGGCGCATCAGGTGTAGACATGGCTTCTGAGTACGTTCTTGGTTCATTCTCTAAGAGAAAGACCATCAAGAAATCATCGCCAAAAGATTTTTCCTTACGAGATCTTTTGCTTCGTCTAGGTTCCTCTTCAGCATCTTCTTTATCATTTACTAAAGTTCCAAAAGTGCTAGCCTCGTCTCTTTCCTAACGTGTCCTTCTTGGACCTTGTTTATCTTTACATGGAAAGATATGTTCGAAGAAAGACGCATTTCTTGATTCCATTATGGTATTTACATGAATATCTGGTATGTCAGATTTGTACACCAGAAAACGATAAGCACTATTGTTATGTGCATATACTATGAAAATACAATCCATAGTTTTTGGTCCGACTGTGACCTTTTTTGGAGGTGGCACTGCCACTTTTGCTAGGCACCCCCACACTTTCAGGTATTTATATGATGGCGCATTACCTTTCCAAAGTTCATAAGGTGTTTTCCCGGTAACTTTGTGTGGTATTTTGTTGAGGATATAGTTTGAGGTAAGCAAAGCTTCCCCCCAAATTGACTGGGCTAACCCAGATTCCTGCAACATTGCATTCGTCATTTCTTTTAGAGTTCGGTTTTTCTGTTCCGCAACTTCATTAGATTCAGGTGAATATGGAGCAGTCGTTTGATGGATTATGCTATTTTCTTGACAATATGCATTAAACGGTCCATCATATTCACCTCCTCTATCACTTCTCACTATTTTTATAGTTTTATCAAGTTGATTCTCTACTTCCCTTTTATAGTCTTTGAATTTGTCACAGACTTCATCTTTACTATGTAACATATATACATAACAGTATTTAGTGTGATCATCTATGAATGTCACAAAATATTTTTTTCCACCTCTAGTTGGCAAATATTTTAAATCACATAAGTCTGTGTGAATTAAACCTAGAGGTTCAGTTGTTCTTTCAACTCAGGGTGATGGTGTTTTTGTGAGTTTGGCCTGTACGCACACTTCGCATTTTTCTTTGCTTGTTTTACACTTAGGAATTAGGTTCATGTTCATTAATCTTTGAATTGATTTATAATTCACATGTCCTAATCTTTCGTGCCAAATATTGAAAGACTCAAGCAAATAAGCAACTGGCTTATTCTCATTCATTGCAATAGCATTTACATTGGAAGTAGAGGCAACGTTTGCAACATCAACAATAGCATTATTAATTTTAGGGGGCACGACCTGCAGATTCATCTTGATCAGTCCAGCCTTGACATATCCCCTATCCAGATACACACCGCGCTTCCTCAAGATGAGCTTGTCTGCCTCAAAGGTGATCCCGAAGCCAGCCTGGTTCATTAAAGTACCGAAGGTCAGATTCTTCCTCATGTCGGGCACATGGTTGACATGAACAAGAGAGATCTCCTTTTCCGAAGTCATCCTAAGAACAACTTTTCCACGACCTTCAATCTTGCTCTTTGTCGTGGTTCCCATCATCAATTGTTCCTCAGACTTACTCTTCTGATAAGTCCAGAACATTCTCCTATCAGTGCAGATGTGGGTCGTGGCTCCAGTGTCATACCACCATTCTGCTGGATTGTCTTCCACCATATTGACTTCAGTGACCATAGCGCACAGGTCATCCTCAGTTAGGTGGGTAGCATTTTCCTTCGCTTTACTGTGACAGACATCAGACTTGTGTCCTATCTTTCCACAGTTGTGGCATTTACCTTTGAACTTCTTCTCTGGAGCTCCTTGCTTTTTGAAGTTTGTGGAGGAGTTGGCTTTCAGAGGCTGCTTGTCAACAGTTTTGCCTTTGCCCTTGTCCTTTGCCTTGCCTTTGTGAATAGCCACATTGACAGTGTGAGCGTGAGTCCCAGTGTTGGTTCGGTTTCTATCCTCCATTTTCAACCTCTAGATCACGTCTTCAAGAGACATTATCTTCTTCTTGTGTTTTAGGTAGTTCTTGAAGTCCAGCCAGCTCGAGGGAAGCTTCTCTATGAAGCAGTTCACAGTGAAGTTCTCGCAGATCTTAATTCCCTCAGCTGCTATCTCCTGGCCAGTAGTTGGAGTTCTTCAACTTGGTTCATGATGGGCTTGTTATCCACCATTTTGAAGTCCAGGAATTTTGCCACGGCAAACTTTTGACGGCCCGCGTCTACAGACTTGTACTTTTTCTCCAAAGCCTCTCACAAGACCCTTGACGTCTTGTAGGTCTTCTCATCATTGTACACGTTGTACAGCTTATCAACAAGCCGCCTGAGAATCCATCCCCTGCACAGGTAATCTGAGTGAACTCACGCATCAACTGTGCAGACAAAGTAGACCGAGTCTTTGTTTCCCGGAGAGAAGACCGACTTGTCCTCTTCAAGGACATTGTTCAACTTCATTGAAGTGAAAAAGAAGTACATCTTCTTTTGCCAGGTTTTGAAAATGTGGCCATCAAACTTGTCAGGCATCAGTCCCGTGCTAACAACATTGGGTACCGACGAGGAAGCTAGATTGAATGCTTGCGGAGCATTGTTGAATGCTGGCGGAGCATTGTTGAATGTTGGCGGAGCATTGTTGAATGTTGTCGGAGCATTCACCACTGGAAGTGGTTCCCCGAACAAGGCACGGCGTGCTGTCTCGATTCCGTTACTTCTAGAGTCTGTGTTAGACGCATCCAGAGCGGGTGTCTCAAGCACCTGAGGCACCTAATCAGTGACATTGGCGGTTTCGTTCACGTTAAACATCTGTCCACAATAGATTAATCAAGAGTTAGTAATTCAGAATTATATAATGACTTTTCGATTTAAAAATATTAAACCGAAGATATCGAAACACGTTAGCAACGTTTTCAAAAAAACGTTTCACGGAATCACCAAAGTGTTCGCAAAAACCGTTTATGAAAATCTTTTCGCGGAAACGCTAGCGCGAAAACCGATTTTCTGGTTTAGAAACAATCCCAAATTTGTTTCAGAAAAAGAAAGATTTTTTTTCTTTTTTTTTTCTTTTTGAAAAACGAATAAACGTTTCGAAAAAACCGTTTCTTAAAAACTTATCGCGGAAACGTTTATGGAAATATTTCTTAAAAACTGTATATCAACCCGTTTTTAAAATATCGTATGTCAAAATTCGATTTAAAGCGAAGCGTAAAAAAGCGGATTTTTTTAGAATTAAGATTTTAGGACGCGGAAAAACCGGATAAAGAAATACGATATAAACAGTTACGTTTCGTAAGAAATGAGATAGAGAATCGGATAAAAAGACTTAGAAAAATCGAGTGAAAGAAAGGTAGAAGGAAGAAGAGATGAACAAAACGAATATAAAACGATTTTTTAGAATAAAACCGAAAGAAGAACACACGGAGTCGAGATTAAAATCTCTTTCCTTAATTCTAAAAATCGCTCGTAGTGTGACGGCCAATGCGATTTAAGAATACCAGGATACAACCTTGTTGAGATCGAATTCGCTACACTCGAATATTGGAATCTACGAACTATCTTTTCTACTTCTATATTCTCGGAGGAAACTTACTAAAAGAAAGAAGACGAAGAACGAGAGAGAGAGAGAGTGAGAGAGAGAGAGTTGGAAGTGTTTGCTTTTCTTTGTTGTTTGAGTTGTGAGAGGATGAGAGAAATGAGTGAAGGAAGGCTTCTATTTATAGCCGAATGGGAGGAGTGTTTCGCAAAAGAATATGCCGAGAATATGCCTTCGACGGAAGCACCTCTCGGGAATATTCCCTTGCAAGTGGGGAGTGGTTGGCATATTCTTCGACAAGTTCAAACTTGTTGCCAACCGCACGAACTACGTGCTGTTTTTAGACTTTTAGGGAAACGCCATGTAGTTTAAGAATAAACTACACGCTGTTTTTGATAAGTAAATGGGCCAAAACCCAAATCAAAACTTTCTCCAAAAAGAGCATCTTTTGTAGGCCGAAGGCCCACATTCCCCGAGAATCATTCCCCAATCCTTCCTTTCACGATACATTTGAACTCCTTCCCATGTGTTCCCATATATATCTTAGAGAAGTTCTTTTTCCCTAAGCAATGTGTAACTTTTTACTCTCATTCGTGTTATAAGCATCTTCTTCATAACATATTAGTAGGCTAAAACCTTTTTATTTCTCATTCACAAACACACATTATTAATCTTATATCCATTTGGCCCATGAGTCCAAATATTAACTTAATAATGTTCCAACAACCACATCGTCCTGAACAATGTGAGAGATCTGTTAGGAACGGAAAAGTAGCAGGATAAACGGCTAGGAAACAACATTTATCTAATTTTATTAGTGTTAGGCTTTAGAACTTGTATAAATTGATTCCACGGTTTGCATGAATCATTTTAGAAATTACTATATACTAATGCTATATTTGAATTTTACTCCGATGAAAACATCCCATGATATGACTTTGACATGCTTAATCAATGGCCAAATTAATATACATATATATGTGTGTATATATATATATGTATATATATATATATTTATGTATGAGAACTTCATATAGTAAGTGTATATATACTACAAGCAAGTCAATTTTCCTTCATATAGAGACTAGAGAAGGAAACACAAAGTTTGTTTGTCCATTTTTTCTTCGAATCTAATTCCATTAAGACAGACACGCTTTGGAACATCATCCATGATCATTATCAGAGCCCCATGTCATTTACAGTAAGGTTTGTTTCTTTGAATCTTCATACTATAGGATTGTGTGTTTTATAATTATTAAAATGTTACAACATAGAGACTAGAGAAGGAAACACATGTGTCATTACAAATACATTATATTATTTTGATTTTGTTTATAGGTACTTTGTTTACCTAAAGTCTTTGAAAATTTCACATGTTTAAACTCCAAATAAAGAAAAGCGCAATGAGCCAACAACCTAAACTTCAGCCAGAAGCTGTCTGAAAATCAAAGCAATGCTTTTAAAGAACCTTATTAAAATTACTAAATTTTTTAAAGAAGGCGCAAGAGAACAGAACATGACTTCAGAAATAGAAACTGTCGGGAAATGAAATGATTATGCTTAGTGCTTAATAAAGTGATAAATCGAATATGCCAGAAGAGAGGATTCAAATTAAGGATGAACATTAAATCTTCTATAAACAAAAATTTTATCCGAACAGAACTAACGAATGTTTCATCTTAAATAAAATAGTGAAATGTTTTCATAACCCTCACTTCAAACGAAGTTTAGTTGAACAAAACTAAACCATTTTTTCAGAAAATATATATGCTAGAAATCCTACTTGAACAATCTATATTATCTTTTCCCTCGTTAATAGTTTTTTGTTAATAAGTAAAATCCATATCTATTAAGCACCTAACCTAAGTATGATGATTTACAAATTTGAAATTAAAACTTTTTTCTTAGGAAATAAATTATCATGAAAAATTCATAAATAACAAAACAAATATTTACTACTGATTTTTCTTTCCAATGCACGATTCCAAAATAGGTGACAAAATGTGGGCCGACAAAAAAAAGTGACAAAATGTGGATTAATCCAAGTCCTTTCTTTATTGCTGTAAGGTCTCTTCCCACTTTTTAATGTGAGAAGCTTATGTTTTGTTAAGAACAAAGCTATGAATCTTCCCTAAAGATCTGACTTTATTGAATACAAACCAAGGACCAGAGAAAGGTTCCACCTTTATTTGTATCAAGCAAGGAAATAGATAAAGTTTGTATCTTTAGTGGTAAATCTGAGAGTTTGAGAAGAAATAAGACAATTTTGCTGAGAAAGGAGAAGGCTTGTAAAACCGTTGTAAAACTTTGATGAAAAAGATAGATTCTTTATTTATGTTATAGCTGATTACAAGATGAAAACCAGAGTTTCCCAAACGATAAACTTTCACTATCTATCTTTGGAACACACTCTCTTCATAATCAAATTCATACGAACCTGCCTAAATATTAAAAGTTATCCCTCGGCGAAAAAAAAAGCTATCCCAAAACAAAGCCAAAAGATATATCAATGTAAAAGAGATGGTGACCAGTTTTAAAGAAAGAAACAAGGAGGATAGTTTCGTAATCCCCCTTCTTTAGTAAATTAAAGAGGTCTTTGAGTCTTCACGAAGACCATCTGATTCAGTCGGTCCACACACATTCAACATTTTTGACACTGCTTCGATGCTCTGTTCTTTCTCTGCCTCAGTCCTCTGTTTCTTTTTTCGAAAATACACTTGGTGGAGTGTACCAATACCATCTCCTCTGAGACGCAACTTGTCCTCAAGCTGAAAAGAAGGGTATTGTCTGCTCAATGAAAGTCCCATCACCCACAAATTTTCATGCTCAACCAAATCTTTCCATTTAACCAAGACTTCAAGTTGTCCATCGTTAGTGTGTTGAGTGCCATGGATCTCTTTCGGTTCTAAGATCAATTCACCTGTGTCAGAGAAAGATGATGGTAACGGCGTTGCCACGATATCAGCTCTGATGGCAAGTTTGAGTTGAGACATATCCGTTTGAGGGTGATAAGTCGTGCTATATTTTTGTTTAGATAGCGATAGTTTACAACATTCGGTCCGAAAAGAACTCATGAAGATGTTATCAAGATCCGAGACGATAGATTTTGGATATTCATGGAGCTTCTCTATCTCATTGACAAATCGGATTGCAACGTGTCGGGCCACGAAAGGATGTCGCAATCCAAATAAGTGGGCGTATTTTCTCAGCGATCAACAATCACAAAGATCACATTAAAGCCCTCGGAAGTTGGTAACCCATCTATCAAATCCATACTAACATCTTTCCAAATCTCATCTGGTATTGGGAGTGGTTGTAGGAGACCCGCAGGGATCATAGTCACATATTTTTTTTGTTGGCAAACTGCACAATGAGAAACATAATCCTGGATCGTTTTCCTCATCTCATTCCAATGGAAAAGTTGTTGAACCCGTTTCAACATTTTCAAGACCCCTATGTGACCACCTGTTAATGAATCATGATATTCATACAAAATCAAGGGGATGAATTGAGAAGTCGAAGGTAGCATCAATCTGCCCTTATACCATACATAATCCTCGATCACCTAAAACTTTGGATTTTGCATTAATCCTTCTGTGATGTTCTTTTTTAATAACTGTAGGTCACTGTTATAGTCGATTTCAGCCATAATATCTTGGAGTTGCGGACTTGTCAGCACCACTAATGCCAAAATAGAAGTTGTGTGTAGCGGCTTCGTTATCTGAGTCATCCTAGATAGGCCATTTGTGGCTCTGTTTTCCGATCCTGATTTATATAAGATATCAAATTGGAATCATAACAGTTTGGTGAGACACTTATGATAATCCATTGATACCTCTTTATGTTCTAGAAGAAATTTTATACTCTTTTTGTCGGTATGAACCTGGAAACGCCGACCAATTAAGTAATGCTTCCACTTAAGAATAGCAAAAAAAATTGCCATCAATTCTCGTTTGTAGATCGGCTATGTTTGTTCCCTCGCAGTTGACCCATGACTGTAGTAAGGAATGGGCTGTTTGGCTTGCATTAATACATCCCCTAAGCCATTTCCCGAGGCATCGGCTTCCACAACAAAGGTTTCCCGAAAATTGGGTAGATGAAGTATCGGGACAGAGACCATAACTTCTTCCAGGGTATCAAATGCTTGTTGTGCTAAATCAGTCCATAAAAAACAGTCCTTGTGTAGCAAATTTGTTAACGATTTAGCCAAAATACCATAGCCACGGACGAGTTGGCGATAATAGCCCGTGAGACCAAGGAAACCACATAGTTCTTTGATAGTATGAGGAATTGGCCATCGACTCATTGCTTGTGTTTTCGACGGATCAGTAGAGACCCCAATTTCTGAAATAACATGGCCAAGATAGTCGATCTTTGGCTGTCCAAACAAGCACTTCTTGAGACTCGCATATAATTGATGCTTTGTAAAGATATCCAAGACAATTTGGATGTGTTTGGTGTGTTCTTCCAAGGATGATGTATAGATCATTACTTCATCAAAGAATACCAAGACGAATTCTCTCAAATAACTCCAAAAGATCTCATTCATAAGAGCTTGGAAAGTAGTTGGTGCATTCGTTAAACTGAATGGTATTACAACGAATTCGAAATGTCCTTCATGTGTTCGTAAAGCCGTCTTCTCAATGTCTGCTTCTTTCGTTTGAATTTGGTGGTATCGAGAACGTAAATCCAACTTCGAAAAGATCACAGCCCCATGAAGTTCATCGAGTAATTGGTCGATCATCGGAATATGATATTTATCTGGTAATGTGTCTCTGTTTAAGGCCCTATAGTCGACGCAAAATCTCCATGACTATTCCTTCTTCTTGACCAGAAGTACCGACTTGAGAACGGACTGCCAATTTGCATCATTTTAGCGACCATACGTTCCACAATTGCCATTGTTATCTGAAGGTATCGATACGATCTAATTGAGGCAGCATTTACTCCCTGTTTCAAATTGATGGAATGCTCTATGGCTCTGCGATGAGGCAACAAAGTTGGAGTATCAAAGACAGTCACATAATGGTCTAACAGCTCTTGGATTCTCGATGGTGTTGTTGGCAGAGGTAGAGATTGTTGTGTGCATGAAAAGCTTCAAAAGAATACCGAGAGCATGGTTACCATTCGCAACTGCAAGCATTTTAAACGACCATTCGGCTAACTGAATATCTGAATTACCACGTAATGGACCCTTGTGCCTTGATGGTAGAATGTGATTTCATGAGAAGACCAATCCACAACACATTTTCCCAAGGTTTGGAGCCATTGAACACCCAATATGACATCGACTCCTCCCAAATCTAGCTCAATGAAATATGTTGTGAAATCTAATCCATGAACAGAGAAGGTGACTTGATTACATGTCCTCGTACTTGACACTGTCATTCTTGTCCCCAAACTGATGTGTAAGTCAGGAATCTTAACCACCTGTAATCTCGCTGCTACCACTGCTCTTGGGAAAATGAAATTGTGTGTCGCCCCACTGTCAAGCATGACAATGATCTGAGCTTTCCCCATTCTGCCTCTTATCTTTGTCGTGTGTAATGCATCAACACCAAGAAAGACTCGAAGTGAGATCTCCATCAATTCAGGTTCTGGCTCTTGTATATCATCTTGTAGTAGTTCATATGTGTCCATTAAAACCTCCATTTCATAACCGTTAATGACAGTCAACACTTGCAGTGACTTCTTTGGAAAATTAAGTTGTGGAGACTACTTCTCATCACATCTAAAACAGAGACCTCTGCGCTTTTTATTAAGAAGTTATGCATCAGTTAAGCGGTGTTGGTTTCTGCTAAATTTTTGGCGACTTCCCCCAGCTCCTTGAACAATAAATGTGGTCTCAGTAGTGTCTTGTTGTGTCGAAAAACTACTAATCAGTCGTTGAGGAGTCCCAACAGGAGGGTAACGTGTTGCATATAGGTTTGACATTTTTTGTACTTGGACCATAGGGTCTCATCACTCAGTACCAAGCTCAATCTACTTGTGTCCATCTTCATCACAACCTCTTTGTGTGCCGCAAGTCCCACATGTCATTTTAGCTTAATTATCTCTTGCATTTCAGGTTTCAAGCCATTGAAGAAGACATCTATCTTATGTTCTTCAAATATCTCTGGGACCAAGGCTGCCAATTCTTCAAACTCATTTAAGTAATCAGCTACAAATCCTTTTTGTTAGATGTTGAAAAAGCGTTTGCCCGGTTCTTCCTCGACTGTTTACGTGAGAGATAAATTGTTTCGTAGCTAGAGAAAGGGTTAGTATCCTCTTCTCCATTGAATCAGTTAATTGTCGGACCATCTAAATATGTGGCTACCAATATGAGTCTTTCCATTGAAGAAAACTGACCGGCGCGGAAAAAACATTCGGCCCTTGACACCCATCCATAAGGGCGAGAGCCATCGAAAATCGGCATTTCTAGCTTTTGTAATCTTTGCTCTCGGGTTTCAAGCAGATTTTGAATCCCCATTGTAGATCCAGCGCCTGTGGTTTGCCCTAGAGGGACCGCCGATGGACGCAAAAGCGACAACTTTGTTGAAGTTTCCCCTAAATTCAGCCCTTTGCCTTTTTCCTGCGAGATAGAGTTTTGAAGATATTGTAAAGTATACGTTATGTTGGCCAGATTGTTTTCCAAACGTTTATCCATCATAGTCAAGCGACTGTCCAAAGTAAGAGAGGACCGAATCATTCTAGTGTCCATATCAGAACATGTTTTCTCCAATCTATAATAACCTCGACAGATCTTATCCATTTCTCTGGATATTTCAGCCATCGGGCCATGGAAGTCCATGGTTGAGCTTTTCGATTCCATATAGAACCCATCGCAACGTTTAGATCAGTCACAAACACACCAGTTGTTAAGAACAGAGCTATGAATCTTCCCCAACGACCTAACTTTGTTAAGTACAAGCCAAGGAACGGAGAAAGCTTCCACCTTTATGTGTATTAAGCAAGGAAATAGATAAAGTTTGTATCTTTAGTAGTAAATCTAAAAGTTTGAGAAGAAATAACACAACTTTGCTGAGAAAGGAGAAGACTTGTAAAACCTTGATGAAAAAGACAGATTCTTTATTTATGTTGTAGCTGATTACAAAGATGAAAACCAGAGTTTCCCAAACGATAAACCTTCACTGTCTATCTTTGGAACTCACTCTCTTCATAATCAGATTCATATGATCCTGCCTAATAGCAAAAGCTATACCAAAACAAAGTTAAAAGATAGATCAACTTAAAAGACATGGTGACTAGTTATAAAGAGAGAAATAAGGAGGATAGTTTCGTAATCCCCCTTCTTTAGTAAATTAAAGAGGCTTTTGAGTCTTCACGAAGCCCATATGATTCGGTCAGTCCACACACATTCAACATCTTTGACTCTGCTTCGACGCTCTGTTCTTTGTCCTCTGTTTCTTTTTCCGAAAACACATTTGGTGGAGCGTATCATGTTTCCTCAATATTAAGCTCATACCACAATAATTTCTACATAGTCTCTTCAAATTTTCTTGAAATTTGCTATATAGTTAGACAATCAAATCACTTATGAGCCGGGTACATGAGCATGTGTTCATACTCTATTATCATAAGAAGTTTTCTTAAACTTCAGTTCAAAATCAGTAGATAAACAATGCATTGGCTTAAGTCTTTTATCTATTGCTAGAAATTTCTTCAAAGTTTCAATGTAAGATATTGTTTACATGCTCCCTCAAACTTATGGGCAATGGTGTGATAGTCCCTATAGCTAATCCCATCATTTACCTTCTAAAGACCAAAACAAAAACCACATTCATTAAAGGCATGAAAATGACAAATCCGAGTTTATCAGCTGAAACTTGAAAGTATAACTTTAAATTTATAAAAACAAATTTCGTGTACAACTACATTACTAGACTATAGTCTTGCTAATAGGTACTTATTTAATTTCAATTTTTTTTAAAAATCAAATCAAATTAACCCGAAAACTACTAGACTAGTCTTCATTTCCTTTGCAAAGTTTTATTTCTAATCACTAAAACAAAAAGTCACTCTACCGGCTCCAAGCAAATAACCTATACAAAAGGTCTACATAGACTGACTGTCCAAAAACACTAAAGTCCAGTGATGCTATGAGCCCAAAACATCCACCCAATATAGAAACTAAATATGTGTTTGTGCAAGATCTTTTGCTCAAGATCTACCATTACGAGCAGAAGCAGCCACGGCTGATTTCTCTGACCTGAGGCTGGAACTTGCTTCTGAAGTGTTCTCATCAGAGGCTGCCTCCTCCTTGTGGTCTACATTCTTCTTCTTGGAATTGAGAAATCGGCCGCCACATCCTCTTGGCCGTTTTATCGCATGTAGATGCCGAGATTCATGCATATATGGCTGAAAACAAGAAATGAGAACGTATTTGGAAGGAATCTAACCCCCCCCCCCATAAAAGTAAAGGTTTTGCTCCCCGGGATTTCACCTTCTTTGACTTGATGGCTCTATTTTGTGCCTCAAGTTTTGCCCGGCATTGCCTGCGCCTTAGTATACCATGGTATTGCTTTGCGTTAACAAAAACAGGTTCATCGACTGCATCACATTGCAATGGAACCCCTTGTTGCTGCATTCCCATTAGCTGCAATTGGACATGGAGAGAACAAACGGTTAAATATAAAAACAAAAACTATATCAATTCAGAATCCAAGACATTGAGACTGACTAATAAAACATACCCCGTGATAGGGATGTGGAAGATAAGCTTGGTGTGCAAAGAGGCTTCTATAGTAAGGATCTGGATATGAGTAGAGCCCATGTGCCTTCAAAACCAACACAGACAAGAAACAAAAACCCGTAACATCTCAATTCTCAACTAGAAAAAGTTGAAAAAGCTTAGCATTTCCTTGGAATGAATCAACGCTATTACACTTCATCTCTAGCCTTTTTCAAAGCAACCAAAGTTTACAATTGAACTAAGTCTAAAAATTGCGGAGAGATGGGAAGGAAAAAAAGTCAAAACCTTCCTGGTTGAATTAGCTCAGTAACAAAAGTCCAGAAAGTTTTGGCATTGTGAGAATCGAAAAGAAAGCTTGTAGCATCGATAAAGAGAAACAAATATCTTATAACCGTAGCAAGATCACATGATATAAAAACAGAAAGCAAGATTAGTCTCCACAATTAAATACTTAAGATTTTGGTTGATAGAAATTACCATCGGCTCTGAATAGACAGAGCTTGTTGCCATAGATTCCGAACTTTGTCCTGAAAGAACCGGACGGTCTTGCTTCCCCTGTCTTTCATTGTTATCTGGCCAATTAACATACAACCAAGAATCAAGATACAATCAGTTAGGGAGAGAAACACTTTAAAGGAAGACATAAAGAACATGAAATAGAAACAAAACCAGAGAGCTCCTGGATTGAAGAAGTCATGATGATTCACGAGACTATCTTAGTAGCTACAAGTCTGAAGAAAAATCTCTCAGGAACAGAAAGTCTGTAACATCAACAAAAAGCTTGAAAGTCAGAGATTTCTGTCACTTCTAATCACAAACCCAATAATCTAAATCAATCATAACCTCTAATTTCACATCTCAAATTACACAGCAAAAGCATTTTCCAGGAAGCACAAAGGCACAGGAGAACCACAAAAGCTTGAATTTTTAAAAAGTCCAGTGAGAGAAAACAAAATAAAATAGTTACCTGGATTTTAAAAAAAATATTAAGCTGATTCAATCTCTGGATCTTTAGCCTCAGAAAGTCTATAAAAGTTCTCTCTTTTTATTTTCCTTGTTCTAAGGAAGAAGACGAAATGGTGAGTAGAGGCCTAAAACGGCTATAGCACCAAGGGACACATCGTGTAGTTTCATTTCATACTCTCTTAAGACTTCAGAGCGTTCTTCTCTAATAATCATAAACATCATGCCGTTTATCTCTCATACTCATAAGTCAACTGAAAAATAATGAAAACGTGTAGGAGTGGAAAACGACGCGACGTGTGCAATACTATCAAGACAAGTGTCGAAAGGATAAGACAGCCATGGTAGGTGAGAACGGGCAGTTTGCCCGAATATGTTGCCAATTGTTCAACTCCACTAGTTTTGCTGAGCCCTACCTCTGCCCATTGCCCGTACATACATCTTTTGTTTGTGAGTCATCATGGAAGCATCCGGTGTTAAGTTTTTGTTCCAATTTAAGAGGCATTAAACCGGGCCTGGTTTTCGGCTTTCGGTTTGGCATAGTTCGATTAAATTTAGATTTGGTCTTACTGGGAGGCTCTTTTTTTGTGCGTAACGCCCTGCTTGTCAAGACCGATAACGGTGCGTCCAAACTTAACTTATATCTCAAACAACACAATTAATTACGAATCAATCTTTATTTAGAACTCGTCTTCTCTCTCTCTCATCGCCGTCGAAAAGCAGATTCAGAAAACTTGCAAGTGCCTTCGGTGGCTAGTACTTCTAAGCCGGTTCCGGAGGGCTCTCTTTCATCTTTCCATCGGCTTTTTCTTTTGCCCCTCGATCTACTTCTTCTCTTCTAGATATGTTCGTCGTTTCTGAAACCGCCATCTGTCGTAGTCAGTGACTCCGATCTAATCATATCTGATGTTTAAGGGCAGTGGCTATGTTTTGGTGCGACAACGAGGAGCTCGAGGGGCTGTAAAGAAAGGGGTCGGCTATTAGGGTTTTGGTGCTAAGGAAGCTAATGATTTTAGCTTAGTTGGTCGGACTTATCACCATGTCGGCGGCACGTGGACTCTCAGACGCTTCCCACCTTCGAAGATCTGAGAAATTCGTGCTACTTTTTAGATTCTCTCAGTTGTCAAGTTTAGTGAAGCATTGGCGGTTTGGATCTCTACCGGCCTGGTATTTTGACAATTTAGAGCCTCCATGTAGCGTCCAAAGAGAACTGTGAAGGTTTTGTTGGTCCTCCGTGCACAGAGAGGCGTGGTTTTAAGGTTTCTCTTAAGGATCTTGGGCTTCATAGTTGAGATCTCAGATTCGTGGAGTCTCACCAATGAAGATGCGAGTGAAGGTCGTTTTACTCCAATTCAAGGATTCCATGGCTGCCCGTTAAAAGATCAACTTCAAGGTGATTTGGCGTACATCGTTTCTTCACAAGTGAGTTGAATCGTTTAATCAAAGACCTCCGTCCTTGGCGAATGTGAGAACTATTCAACATCATCTCCCTCTCTTTTAATCGGCAATCTCTTTGGGTACCATTGATTTCAAATCTCCGGTTTAGCTTCAACGTTCAGACGATTTTTGTTTCTCGGAATGGTACATCTTGTTCCCGACATCCTATTATGATTAGTGAATGATTAATGTTTTAGGATAGCTACGGTTTGTTTCGGTTGTGTTTTTTTTTATTTTTTGTGTTTTTTGTCTAGTTCAAGATTCTGGTCGTGCATAGTTCTTAGCTCCCGCAGGCAGATTCCGAAATCCAATCATGGATCACAGCGGTTTTCGAATGAATTGAGCGGTTTGAGTTCTCGTGGCTTCAGTAGATTGGGAGCAATATAATGAGACATCAACAAACCGTCATTTCTTACGCTTATTAATGCAAGGAGCTTTGTTTTTATCATGTTCGGAATGTTGTCTAGGTTTTACTTTGTTTGATTTTGTTTTTTTGGTGTTCTCTTGTCTTCGAACTTTATCTTGGCTCCGAGGTTATATCTTTTAGATCGTCTGCTTGTGACTCTGGGGATGGTGTTCAAATGCCGGTTTTGTATTAGTTTCATGTTTAATGTTTAATAAAATATCAGATGACAAAAAAACTATGGATCAATTTATTTTCATTAATTATCTCAAAAAAGCCAAAACCTAACTAACCAAATAATAAAGTTTATATCGAAATAAAATCGAAAATAAAATACTGTCTAAAAAAAATTTGCAAATAAAATTATGGCAATCTCAAAAACAGCACCGTGGAAACCATCAACTTTGACTATTCGTCAAACTCACCTGAAAAGGGCAAAAAGAGAAAATGAGGGACAAGAGGGGTGAATGACAGAAAAATCACTCAGCGAGGTGGTGGATGCTAAACACGCCAGTCCGCTGACTCATATTTGCTGCTACAACCACAAAATACTAGTCCTAAAACATTCAACAAAAATGACACCTAAAGTACCCAGAGAAAGAAAAAAATTGGTCATAGACAGCTTCAGTGACTATCGGCACCCCCTAAAAAGGCTTACACAACATAGGCTAAATGCCTATACACACCATCCGATGGACGCTTTATTGTTTTCTAAGTGTTATGCACAACGATCGACTTGATGTCTGCACCCTACGCACATACGATTCTAGGAGTACAAGGGTTCTCCGTTCGTACTCCACGTTAAGTCTTCTTATACAATCCATCACACTTTTATAATTATATACACGCACTACAATCACATGTGAATCAATCAATGGTGATGTCATTTATTAATCCTAGTTCCAATTTATCACGAAAGAAAGCAATTCACGCAAGACTCAATCAGACTTGATTTATAGAGACTCAATTATGATCTAGAAGCTCGTTATATTGCTTTTTGACTAGAAGCCACGACACACCAGTGAACCACAATTCGAATAGACGAAGAAAGAACCTTTGGACATTTGATTACTCCTCCACTAGAAGCTTGTGAGTCAGAGCTCTTTTACTTTACCAAGAAAATCGAATGACTCAAGTAAAGGCATCCATCATTTCAACCATAGAAAAGTACATTTCCAAGCAATATGTCACTCCACTAACCAAAATTCTTAGCAGTAAAAAATAAATGCAGATACTCCATCACGGTTGTAACCGTTCGAACTTGCAAACACACACGGATACACCAAGAACACAAAATTGACCAACATCATCCAAGGGATCTCGAGCATAACAACTTGATCTAGTGAGCTAAAGACTACTTCACACCAATAACAAACAAACTCGACAACAAGAAATTTGTTACCCTTGCATTTTGTTAAAGTTTATTGTTTAGTACTACTAGGTACATCTGACATAACTATAGTTATTTAAAGTTACAATTTTTTACTCTTTAAAGTTTTTGGTTTAGTACAACTTCGTATATCTAGCATAATTGATTCATATAGATTCAATTATGTTTCGGTGCTAGCCTAACGAAGAAGTAACAGTAAACTAAGCATGGGGGGTCATTTGCGAAATAGCTCTCACCTCGGCCAATCGGAAGAAAAGCACGACTAGCGGATCTCAGATACTCAAATGGACTTCGAATCTGTAATCAGAACGAAGATCCAATCACAATAGCTTCAGAACGGATAAAATCGAACTTAGAATAGAAAACTGACCCCACGGGTTAAAGCGGACCGAGCCGATCAACTGGGCAAAGTCAACCTCAACGTCTAGTCAACGGTAACATCTGAAGTCAACGGTCAAATATGGTCAATTGAATCCATTTGGTCAAACAAGTTAATAGTCAACTAATCCAACACGTGGACCAATCAGCGAACGACACGTGGACTGACGCAACCACGTCATCAGACCTAATCTGACATGTCACCTGAACCGCTAACGATATGACCAGATCCAAGATCCGGATCTAACATAAATCAGATATGGTCTATAACACAAGGCCAAAATTCACCAATTAACCTTAAGTCCATACAACTAACCCAGATCCGAATCCAGATGGATGAGATCCAAAATCAGGTGGATTCGATTGATAGAGACCCACTGGAAATGTTTTCGGTGGCTTCCCTGCAGTAGACACTCGGACGACGACGACGGTGGCTCCGACAGACGGTGACGGCAACAGCGCGTGGAGCTCACTCGCAAAATTTTTGGCGACGTGTTAAGGTGTGTGTGGTGTCAGATCGGCGAGCGGTCGATGTTTGTGACTTCGTCTCGGCAAGAGATTTCCAACGGTATATTGCGCGTCACCTAATTCGACACGGTTTGCGATATCGAGCAGCTGGTAGAGCATGTGGAGATGCTCAGGTGGTAGAGCAGTTGGTAGAGCACACACCTGAGCATCTCCACCAACTCTACATCTCGCAGCTCCCCCACTTCTGCCCAACAAAAGGGTATGCGACATGACCTACTATAAAGAGCCTCATATGGTGCCATCTCGAGGCTCAAATGATAACTACTATTGTATGCAAATTCTGCTAGTGGTAGATACTTGTCCCAATTACTTTCCTAATCTAGTATGCAAGCCCTCAGCATATCTTCCAAAGTCTAAATAGTTTGTTCCGACTGACCATCTGTCAGCGGGTGATAAGTTGTTCTCATGTGGCCTTCCTAATCTAGTATGCAAGCCCTCAGCATATCTTCCAAAGTCAAAATAGTTCGTTCCGACTGACCATCTGTCTGCGGGTGATAAGTTGTTCTCATGTGAACCTTAGTCCCCAACACCTTCTAAAAAGTCTGCCAAAATATCGACGTGAACTTCACATCGCAGTCAGATACAATACTGACATGTATCATGTGCAACCTCACAATCACATCCACGTACTCCTCCACCAGCTTATCTGCCCCATTTGTATTTTTAATCGCCAAGAAATGAGCACATTTGGTGAGTCTATCAATGATCACCCAAATGGCATTCTTCCCTCCACTAGTCGTTGGCAATCTGGTAACAAAGTCCATAATTACCATACCCTACTTCCACTCAGGAATTGGCAAACATTGCAACAATCCACTAGGAATTTGGTGTTCTACCTTCACGAACTGAAATGTTTGGCATTGAGAAACCTAGTTGGATACATCCCTTCTCATACCACCCCAATGACAGTACCACTTCAGGATGGACAGAGAATCACAAGTGTTGAGCCTCTTGCACGATCTCACGCCTCAACTAAACATCATTCGGCACACACACTCAATTCTTGAATAAGTACGTCTGATTAGCAACAATGTGATAACCAGAAACTTCCTCCTCAACCAGCTTACCCAACGCTTAATCCCTCCCTTGGGCTTATCGTATTCTCCAAAGCAATTCAGTCTGATTTAGAGCATCTAGGCCAATCGTGTCCTCCTCCATAGTGACTGCATACAATCTAAGATTTGCTAGCGTCCCATCTAGCTTTTGAACCTCTTTGGTTCCAGAAACATCACTCATGTGTCTACTCAATGCACCTGCCAATGATTGGCCTTGCCAGGATGGTATGTGATCTCCAAATCATAATCACCCAATAACTTCATCCACCTACGCTGTCTCAAATTCAAATCCATCTGAGTGAAGATGTACTTGAGAGTCTTGTGATATGTGAAGATATGCACCTTCTCCTAATACAAATACGGTCTCCGAATCTCCAGAGCAAAAACTAATGTCGCTAGCTCTAGATCATGAGTGGGATAGTTAACCTCATAAGGTCTCAGTTGGCGTGATGCATATGCAATGACCTTCTCCTCCTGCATCAATACATATCCTAAAATAAAACTACATGCATCAATGTACTACATAGGGAATCTTTGGCCTTGGCAGTACTAACACTGGCACTGACGTCAACCGCCGCTTCAACTCAGCAAAACTCTCAGAACACGCATCTGACAACTGAAACTTTGCATCCTTCAACTCAACCTAGTCATTGGCTTGTCAATGCTAGCAAACCCCTTAACAAACATCATGTAGTATCCAACTACCCTAGAAAATTACGAAACTCTGTAGGACTCTTAGGTACCGAGCACTCGGTGATAGCTGAAATATTTTCTGGATCTATTGAAACCCATGCCTTCGAGATAATATGCCCCATAAATCCAATCCACCTCTGCCAAAAACTACACTTTCTCAGCCTAGCAAACAACTTTTGCTCCCTCTGCTTCTCCAATACAATCCTCAGGTGCCAAGCATGTGCCTCCTTACTGTGAGAATACACCAGGATGTCATCAGTGAAAACAATCACACTTGTCCAACTACTTACGAAACACATTATTCATCATCTTCTTGAAGGCAGCTGGTGCATTAGTTAATCCAAATGACATCACCACAAACTCATAATGTCCATAACGTATTCGAAATGTAGTCTTCTTCACATCCCCTTCAGCTATCGTTATTTGATGGTAGCCCGATGCCAAATCAATCTTGGAAAACCATGAAGCTCCCTGAAAATTGATAAAAAAAAACTCATCAATTTGCGACAAAGGGTACTTATTCTTGATGGTCACCTTATTCAAGCCCCTGTAATCAATGCAAAGCCTGAAACTCCAATCTTCTCTCTGCCAACTATCTCGACCATCTTAGCCTTCGGAACGAACACACCCTCAAAGTTCTAAGCCTTTGACATCTGGGGTCTCACGAAGCTATATGTTTATACTTGTAATTCTGTTTAAATTGTTACAACAGTTTGATATAAATATGTGTTTTGTAATGCATGAGACCGAGGAGGATATTGCACCACTCCATCCAATGAAGTTCTTTTTCGGCTACAATAAGCTCTAAGAGACGTTGAAGTTAACAAGAAAGTGTGATGTTAAAGGTACCATAAGCGTCTTAAATGGGAAGGAGTTCACAGAGGCAGAAATGAATTGATTCAGGGAGCATCCGTAATTTTGACACATATGACACATGTCGAAGCATTCGAACCATATAACATAAGGATGTTAGATGCTTTTTCTTCACACAGCTCATGTGGACAAGGAGAGAGAATGTTGGTTTGTGGTGAACAGTGTTCCAATACGGGACTTTATTAGGGACCATGGGCTCATTATTGGATTAAACTGCCGTAGTTTCCGAAATGACTACAAGAGTTTGAGAAATTTAAGGTTTGTGAAAAGACACTTTAAAGAAGTCTCCAAAATATTTGTTGCATAAGTTAAGGCGGAGCTACTATCAATATGAAGTGGTAGAGATCGTTTGAAGATGGTTGTTTTTTTTTCTTAAGCACGGTTATCTATCCAAGGAAGAAGCATAATGCCATTGATCCCTTAATTCTGAGAATTTTGAAAGATTTTCGTGGGGGAGGTTAACTTTTGAAGACAACATAAATGAGCTTTATCATTCCTTGAGACATTGTGATGGATATGTGCCATCAACATGGTGCTTTCTAAGTTTCTTCATGCCTTTGGAGGTAAAGTATTTGTGTTACAAGTGTAGTTTGTGATAATGTTTTTTAATTGAATGATATAATGTACTTCTGTGTAGCTTTTGCCATTTGAGTGCATTCTGAATCTGAGTAGGAGGTTCCAAGAAGAGGTGATAAATACAAACAACCACTGCTTGAGAATGTGAAAATACAAATGGAAAGATACTAGATTCAAAGGCTTTCCATTAGAGGAGATTAATGAAGTCATTGGATCTACAAAATTTATTAATTTTGCATACTTTCTCATAACCATTTTTTATTCTTTGGCATGTTCTGATAAGATTTATGTGTTGTGTCGTGTAGGATATTATTAATATCTTGGAACCTAAGTTTGACGAATAACTTCTTATGGCTGAGATAATAGAAGAGCATTCATAAGATGAGACGGACTATATGGAAGTTCTTTTTGATACATGGGTTAGGTGTCTAAGGGGTAAAGACTAAAGAAGAAGCCAATATAGTGGGAGAAGTTGTATGATTTAGATGTTGCTTCCTGAGAATCGATTGAGCCTGAGGAGCAGCAAGAAGAGGACATTATGCCACCACCGTCTAACGGCGGATCTCTGCCACTACCGTCTACCGTCGAGTCTCTGAACGGTCTACATGTTTGAGAAGAGAAATATTGAAATCTAAGAAAAATAATTACAAGAAATTCTAAAGAAATATTTGCTTATAGAAAAATGAAAAAAATTAAAAACAAAATGAATAGCTGTCATTTTATTTTTGGGATGTTTTAGGTGGCACCATCATTTCTATGTTAGGTCCATTTGTATAAGTGGCACAATTAAATTCGTAACAAAGTTGTTCCCCAGAATTCCATTTGTACAAATATCAATACAATAGTATTTCGACAATAACAAAATGATTTTTACCAGATGTATCTTTGATTTTAGGTAGTCAAAACACATTTCTAGTGGATTCGAGTAAAAAGATTCGTTAAAATACAATGTTTTTAACTTTTTCAAAAATCATATGACTATTTCACAAAGTAACTATCAAAGTACACGGAAGAAGAATGAAAGTATTGGAAATTGAAGATGGAGTTTTAAAAATGTAATGATATAGGATTATCACAGTGAAGAAACTTTGCCCTCTAATATGATAATACTACTAAAAAATATTTTTCAAAATTCTTTATACAATTTTTAAAGAGTAAATAAATTTTTACCTCGGATCATCTCGGGCACACAGTCGGCCTTTGTCTCTGGGAGATTGATTACGGATAATATTTTAATTGCTCAGGAAATGTTTCATGGTTTGCGCACTAATAATAGGTGTCGTTATGATTTTATGGCTATTAAGACGGATATGAGTAAAGCCTATGACAGAATCGAATGGTCTTTCCTCGAGGCGACCCTTAAAAAGTTAGGCTTTGGGCAACGGTGGGTATCTTGGATAATGTGGTGTATTCAGTCGGTTTCTTACAAGATTCTTTTTAATGGTCGACCGACGGGGAATATTGTCCCCCAAAGAGGGCTAAGACAAGGAGATCCACTGTCGCCGCACTTGTTTATTATTTGTACGGAAGTACTGATTGCGAATATCCAACGTCAGGAACGGGAAAGAGTTATATCGGGGGTTCGGATCGGCCATCATAGTCCGCCAATTTCACACCTACTTTTTGCAGATGACAACCTCTTTTTCTGTAAGGCAGAGGTTTCCCAATGCCAAGCTATTTTGGACGTTTTGCGGGATTATGGGCATGCCTCGGGGCAAGTGATAAATTTTGATAAATCATCGGTGATGTTTGGGAAGAATGTTCCGGATAATACCAAGGTCTCGCTAAAGGCGTTGTTAGGCATTTCAAAGGAAGGGGGAATGGGGACATATCTTGGGATCCCGGAAAGTTTGGGGGGATCCAAAAGTCAG
>OVAN01003251.1:0-29864 GCA_900406275.1 Anastatica hierochuntica
TCCAAATCGCTACTCAACCGCTCCACTACTGCATCGAAGACAAGAGTTATCATTCTCATATAGAGAAACCGCTAGAACCTCTATTTCGCTTTTCTACATGCCACAATCGCCTTTCCCTTTTGCTTTTTTCAATTCCTCTCTCTACGAAATTCCATTAGTCAAGTATAGAGGTGCCAATTGGTCCGTCCAGGGCCCATTTAGGTTGTCCCCATTAGACCATTATTTTTCTAAGCTATAATTGGACGGTCCGCAATGGAGGACTGTCCAAACATTGTCCAAGATCAATAAAGACCATGTCCAATGGGCATGCCCATAGACGCCCAGTAAAATTTATAGGTAATTTTTATTTAAGAATTTATAATCAATTTATCATTATTCATTTATATTTAATTCTAGTATTTCATGTTAACATTATTCACAATGACTTTTTTTTATCAAAACATGATTTTTCCGTCAAACCACAATTTTACAATAAAACCGTGATTTGCCCGTAAAAAAAAGACATTTTCACGCCAAAATCATGATTTTACCACCAAAGCTGCGTTTTTCCCACCAAAACAACAAATTTTCGGTTTAATTGTGGTTCTACCACCAAAATCGTGATTTTCCAGTGCAAAACTGTAATTTTTCGATAAAGAACGATTTTCTCACCAAAACAACAATTTTTCGATAAAACCGTGATTTTACCATCAAAACTGAGATTTTTCCGCCAAAATCGCACTTTTCCGATAAAGCTGCGATTTTCCCGCCAAAGGTAGTAGTCACTGCGTAAATACATGGCAATCGTAGCTTTTCATGACCGAAAAGTTTTGTTCCTACTCAACGCACCTTGAGAAATTAGAGACATACCCATCTGGAAACTTTATGGATGATTCTGCCCAATCAATGAGTGCTCTCTTCGCTTCTGCTGTTAATCGGAAGGCAAAAACTGGTAATTTCCCATCTCTTATGATATGCACCTCGCTCCTTGCAAAAATGTCAACCAAATCACGTCTAGGCTTGACATTGTCTTTCATATTACCTTGCACATTGAGAAGCGTATACATGATATTGTCGAAAAAGTTTTTCTCAATGTGCATCACATCAAGATTGTGCTGAACCAGTTGATCTTTCCAATATGGGAGCTCCCAGAAGATACACTTTTTATGCCAATTGTGACTTTCCAAATATCCATCATGCATGTTCAGTCCGCTGTGCCAATTTCCACCACGCTTCACAGTTTCTTAAGCACAGTAATACTCAATTTTCTCCAACACAACATCACCAGTCATAAACATCGGGGGTGGAAGCTTCACAACTTTGTTCTTCCTAAACAATTTCCTGTTCCTCCTATAAGGATGAGACATCGGTAGAAATCGACGATGACAATCAAACCAGCAAAGTTTACGTCCATGCTTAAGTTGAAATGCTTCGGATTGATGTGCACAGGAAGGACATGATAACCTTCCATGGGTTGTTCACCCTGATCGCATTTCGTATGCGAAAAAGTCATTGATTGTCCACATAAGTACCGCACGCATCTTAAAGTTCCTCTGTTTTGAGTGGTAAAACGTACGAACACTTGCATTCCATAAGTGCTGCAACTCATGGATCAGATGTTGGAGAAGAACGTCTAAATAGTTCTTAGGGTGCTTTGGACCGGGCACTAAAATGGTCAAGAACATAAACTCCCTTTGCATGCACATCTTGGGTGGGATATTGTACGACGTTAAGATGACAGGTCACAAGGAGTAGTTTCTTCCGGACATTCCGAATGGACTGAACCCATCTGTACACAAACCAAGATACACATTCCTGCACTCGTTAGCGAAATCAGGGTATACCGTCTGAAAGTGTTTCCATGCTTTCACATATGACGGATGTGTAATCTCTCCTTCCCCAGATGTGTGTTGTGCATGCCATCTCATGGCACCCACTGTCTTTTCTAAAAGATATAGACGCTTGAGCCTGTCGGTGATTGGCAAGTACCACATTCGTTAAAATGGAATGCGTGTACATCCAGTTGAAGGTTGATATTTCGGTTTCCCACAAATGCGACACTCCTGCAATTTTTCATCATCTTTCCAAAATATCATGCAGTTGTCGATGCATACATCAATCATTTGGGATGGTAACCCAAGAATGAAAACCAATTTCTGAATTGCATAATAAGACTCAGCCAAATTATTATCTGCAGGCAAATACTCTTTAATTAAATTAGCCCATGCATCCATACAATTCTCAGGTAAGTTGTAATCACTTTTAATTTTCATCATCCTAGATGCCAATGNATGAAAACCAATTTCTGAATTGCATAATAAGACTCAGCCAAATTATTATCTGCAGGCAAATACTCTTTAATTAAATTAGCCCATGCATCCATACAATTCTCAGGTAAGTTGTAATCACTTTTAATTTTCATCATCCTAGATGCCAATGATAATTTAGATCGGCCTTATCTACATCCATCGTAGATAGGTTTATTAGCAGCGTCTAACATATCAAAAAAAATTTTAGCATCTACGTTCGGTTCCTCATAATATGGAACATCAACAAATGTAGCATTTTCATAACCATATCATGAAATCTATTTTCTGTTTCATGCTGATGACGACTAGTTCCTCTATTTTGGTTCCCACGACTAGAGTTAGCACCTTCTTCAACATTACAACTTTCTCCATGGGAAACCCATAGATAGTAATTTGGGGTGAACCCTCTATTATATAAATATTTCCTTCACGTTGTCAATTGAGATATACTTCTTGTTCCCAGATTTAATACAAGGGTAGAAGATTTTACCGTGCTCTTGCGCAAGGGAGTTGTTCATCGCCTGATAGATGAACCCGCGCAAGCCGTCCCGATACTCTTTTGTAACTTCCCCGGTATCTGGATCTCTATGCCTGTACATCCACCCTCAACGAAAATTTCATGCTCTGAACCTGACATTTTTTTCTTTTTTTGTTTAGCCTAACTTTTCTTTAGAGTTTTTTTTTGTTTTGAGATGTTGTGAATGAATGGGAGAAGGTGGAGTTGTAGTTATAGCCATTTTTTGCGACGAATTTGCGAGGAAATATATCCTCGCAAATAGTTGTTACACATCTGGAAAACGTGTTCACCTAACTAAGAGTTATCCTCGCAATTCCCTCGCAAATTTGCAAGCGATTTGTGAGGAAACTACGATCACTCGTTGTTTTCTCGAAAAGTCGTCGCAGATTTGCGACGAAAATGCGAGACGTTATTTTCTTCGCGTATTTGCGACTAATTTGCAAGGAAACTGGTTTTCCAAGTATCTTCCTCGCTAATTGGTCGCAAATTTGCGAAGAATTTACTTTCCTCGCAAATTGGACGCTAATTTGCGACGAAATTGCGATTCATTATTTTTCTCGTATATTTGCGACTAATTTGCGAGAAACCTATTTTTCCAAGCAGGTTCCTCGCAAATTCGTCGCAAATTTGCAAGGAAATTGTTTCCCCGCAATTTTTCCTCGAAAATCTACTGTTTTCTTGTAGTGGTAGAACCTGAGAGGCATATTCACATCCCACTTATTTGAACCTACTATAATCTCCACTGTAGAAGTCACTTTAGAGTTGAAATCAACCATCTCCACATGTCCCAACTGATCTCCAATATGGCTTATCGCGCATATTAGTAAGAAATTTCAAAAGAATCTCTCTAATTTGAACCCAAAAAGATATGGAATTCATATTGAACTCATCCATCTTCGGACTACAACATTTCAACACAAGCATCTAACTCCATAATGTGTCCATATAATAGTTATGTCGAACCCATATTATAGCGAAAGTGATGCTCTGATAGAGCGAATCAGTTTCATTTTGGAAATCAGATGACTCTCCATTAGCGAAAATGTATTTGCCTAAACAACCGCCGAACATATATCTCCAACGGAAGAGTATCTGGGACATCATTAGTCCCCAAATTGATGACTTAAATAGCAACATTCACATTGTCTACCATGGTTAGAAAAATGAAACACAAAGCAATATGAAAAAGAGAGCAAAAAATCAGAAAAGGTGGAGCAGAAATCGTTGGCCCTTATCCACATTTTATATCCAATCTTCTCCAAATCGCTACTCAACCGCTCCACTACTGCATCGAAGACAAGAGTTATCGTTCTCGTATAGAGAAACCACTAGAATCTCTATTTCGCTTTTCTACATGCCACAATCGCCTTTCCCTTTTGCTTTTTTCAATTCCTCTCTCTACGAAATTCCATTAGTCAAGTATAGAGGTGTCAATTGGTCCGTCTAGAGCTCATTTAGGTTGTCCACATTAGATTATTATTTTTCTAAGCTATAATTGGACGGTCCGCAATGGAGGACTGTCCAAGACCAGTAAAGACCATGTCCAATGGGCATGCCCATGGTCGCCCAATAAAATTTATAGGTAATTTTTATTTAAGAATTTATAATCAATTTATCATTATTCATTTATATTTAATTCTAGTATTTCATGTTAACATTATTCACAATGACTTTTTTTTATCAAAACATGATTTTTCCGTCAAACCACAATTTCACAATAAAACCGTGATTTGCCCGTAAAGAAAAGGCATTTTCACGCTAAAATCATGATTTTACCACCAAAACAGCAATTTTTCGGTTTAATTGTGGTTTTACCACCAAAACCGTGATTTTCCCGCGCAAAACTGTAATTTTTCGATAAAGAACAATTTTCCCGTCAAAACAACAAATTTTCGATAAAACCGTGATTTTACCATCAAAACGGAGATTTTTCCGCCAAAATCACACTTTTCCGATAAAGCTGCGATTTTCCCGCCAAAACTGCGATTTTTCGCCAAAACCCAGTTTTTGATAAAACTGCGATTTTCCCGCCAAAACCGCGGTTTTTGATAAAACTGCAATTTTTCCGCCTAAACCGCAATTTTGATTAAATCATGATTTTACCACGAAAATTGTGATTTTCTCGCTATAAGAGCAATTTTCGGCCAAAACCGCAATTTTTCCGCAAAAATGAAATTTTCGAGAAAACTGCGATTTTCTCGCCAAAATTGTGTTTTTCTTATAAAACTGCAATTTTCCGTTAAAACCACATTTTGCAATAAAAAACTACTTTCCCATAAAACCTCAAAAAGAATTGTGATTTGATAAAAATTACAACAAACTCATTTTCCTCCAAATTAAAGTAACCTCAATGTGACATTTGGTTCTGACCAATTTGTCCATGGACAGAATTGATCTTCAACCCTCTTGGGCTGGTCCCATGGACGGCCCAACCAATTCACGGCTATAGTCAGGTGCATAATTTTAGCTACTTATCGTAATTATTTATTTTTATTCATTCTCACTCCCCATTCACTCCCCATTCAGTTCACAATGGTCATGTACCTTTTTCTTCCTTATATTAAAAGAGTAAAAAATAAAAAACTAAGACCAGGTCCTACGAGATTTGGTCTTCATGAGAGACCGGTACATGTTTAAAACACAAGACAAATGGTGTTTAACTTAGGATTTATACACTGTACATGTACCATCCATGATCCAAAGACGTATATTCATAACAAAAACAAAACACTAAACGGCGCTCAATGTCAACCCCCATCTTCTTCGTATGTACAAAACAAAACCCACAACAAAACCTCTCTATCATTCTGTAGCCGATCTGGTTTTTGACTCACCTGCGAGAGACATTCACAATTCTCCCTTCCTATTACTTCAAGTAGAGATTTCAGGTAGCTCTTTGTTTAAGGTTTTACTCACTCCAACATGATCAGGTGCTGTCTCAGAGCCGGCATCATAAGACGAAAGAAGCCGTCTCTGTCAGTTTCAAAATTTTACAACTTTTGAGGTTAGTTATTCTGAACTAGAGTTACTAGTTATAAACTGTCGTAAGGAGTTTGTGTAGGAAGATACTTACGTGCTCCTCAAAATCAGGACTAGACAAGTTGATGGATAGATTTCTCATCAACAGTAGCACCTGTTTGATGGGGGCAAACAAAGGAGAAAAATCGATTAGACCGATGTGGTTTCAATTGAGAATTAACGTAAAATGGAAAAGACAAGAACCATACTGTTTCCACATCTATGGGGTCCATCTTTTTCAGCTTTTGTAGATGGTTACTAGCGTATGGGTCAAAGACACTTCCGATGAAACTGTATACTTGGGCAAAGTCTGGTAAAACTGTAACAAAAGAAGAAGCTGTCTAGTAAAAAAATGGTACCACAAAAAATAAAAAAAATTTAAATAGGAGGCGATGCGACCATGCTTACCTCTTAATGAATGGCCAGGATTTCCCTGTTCACTTGTGTCCCTGTTGGTTCGTGGTCTTGGAGTATTTTCAGAACTACTAGAACAATTGTTATTAGCTCCTGTTCCTGCTGCTTTCCATCAGAACAATGAAAGACAAAAAAACATGCTTTGCTAAATAAAACTTGTAAAGGATATTATATTTAAGACACTAATAATAATCGTGTAATGTTTGTAAACCTTTTGGGAGGGGCGTGAAGCTAATTGTTTGCCCGTTATTGGTCCATGGAACCGCAGCGGCAGTGGTTGGAGAAGTCATCAGCATCGAAGAAGACTCGGGCCTAAACATACAACTCGGGTCATTTGGTTCAGATGTTGCTTTGAAGGACCCTGGTACTTGAGGTTGCACTGCACATATGCATCAATATATTAGTTTCTCAGTAAGCAGAAAAATTACAACTTCAACTTTCTTCAATATCTATTACATACCGTTCTTGTGAGCCTTCTGAGGATATGGATGAGCAGCTTTTCGTTTAGGTCGAGGGGGAGGGAGATGTTCACCGGTCCCACTCTTTTGTACCTTAAGAAAATACTTCTGGGCATGACTTCTTATCTGCAATGTCAAAAGAATACGGAGTAAGACGCCACAATAGAGTTTAACAAGCTCACTTGACAAATTCAAGACAAAACAAAAGATTAAATTTCATTAAATCTGAGAGTGAATAGCGACAAAGCATGTGCTACTATTACTCCTAATTGTTCAGAACAGGTCCATATAATAAAGTCTTTTCTGAAAAGAACACTTTCTGGAGATATTCAAATGTGAGGAAACAACCCCAATCCAAGGTTACAGTGAGGGCCCAAGAGAAAAGATAATGGAGAGGTCGAACAACTATAATAAGCGAGAAAAGAAAAAAAACTACTTTTTTTTACTGCACCTGAATCACTGTCTTCGACCCAATAAAAGCTTCAATCTTCTTCCAGTCTCTGTCAAACCTGAAATGATAAAACATAAGCAATGGGATATAAGATCTAGAGGCACACAACCTAAAAATAGGATGTGTCTAACACTCATATAAGATTGTATGCATCACAATACACAGCAAAATATGAAATGAAGAATAACATCATCAAATATAAAAGAATAAACAAATCATAATCTCCACTTGAACTTCACACCTCAATTACTCCCCTTACCAGTGATTACATAAAAGAAAAAGGAAAGCATCTCAAATAGACTTAACATACAAATAATTTCAATCACTGCTTTTTTCAAATTAGATGGTCATATGTACGTCCTAGGACATCTCGGCTCATCCAAATCCATAAGCTTTTTACACATTAACATGACAGTCATTCTCATGATTTGAGAGATTGTGAAGACATAGAGAAAACCCTCAATTCCAGTTCTATGTCTCAAAGGACAATCTAATGGCATTAGTAAGCAGAGCAAAGCACATTCATAATCCATTGAAACAGAAATTGCACATAATCCCAAACAGAAACTCGACGGAATAACAAACCCTAATTCTACAAAAACCTCCAAAATGGTAAATAGGAAAGGAACATATAAAGAAAGACACTGAAGAGAAATGGTGAAGGTCACAAAAATGAATTAAACTCACAGCTGAAGGGCTTCGAGGAATTTGTCGTGCTCGGGTTCAGTCCAGCTCTCCCTCGACTTTGTAATAGTATAAGGCTTCCTGATTTTCTTGCTTAGATCCTCGGACGAAGAAGAGACGGTCGCCGTCGCATCAGCCATGGCCACAACGGAGGAAGAAGTCGTTGGAGAGGCGGCGAAGGTTCCAAGGGCAGGAACGGTCATAGCGTTGGGATCCAAGAAAGATCCATCTGCAGGATTCGGATTTCTAGAGACCATTGAGGAGAAATTGAGGGTCTCTTAGGTTTTCTTAAATTCCGATCCTTTGCGATGAAAAGCTGTATGTGTGTGTGTTGTGCAAAGAGAGAGAGAGATAGAGAGAGAGTTTGCGTCTCACATTGGTCGCCTAAGGTCGGTTGTCCTCGTAGCCTTAACACCTAATTATAACGTGCCACGTGTTTGCAAAATTTTATAAGTAAAGTTTTTTTTTCAGCCTTTGTGGTTTCATCCACTCCGTTCTATGGTTTGACTAAACGGTAAAACCCTTTCGAATGACTTGGATGTCTAATGAAGCCCATTAATAAACCGCTTTATACCATGTCTGCTGAGAACACAGCCCATCAAAAACATTATTATGTCCAACATACTGTTCCAATCAATTTTGTCCATAGGTTACATGGTATTCGCTAGGGCCGAGTTCCGGGTCCAATCGGGTTCGGTTCGATACTTTTTAGGTTTCGCATTTTCAGATTCAAGGATGTAGGATCTATTTAGGTTTTTTTTATATTTTCGTTTGGATTCACTTCGGTTTCGATTTTGGTTTCAGAGTATTTGAGGTTTATTCAGGTTTTCAGGTAAATTCGAGAAAGCCATCCGACTACTCATGTTTCACTCCAAAATAGTCGGCCTTTTAAGGTAAAAAAGTAAAAAAAAAACAGTTATATAACATAAAATTAACTGTAACACAATGGTTAGGAACCTTCTCGAGTATAATTTTACATGTTTTAAATTAAAAGCATAACGAGCATAATTATAATTACTATACATTCAATTCGTTTGGGTACTTGATTCGGACTTCGAGTATTATCCGAACCGATCTGAAATCCGAACTACTTGGGATATAAGAACCAATAAGATATTTTTGAAGATACAAAACCCGAATCGAACAAGTTTTTTCGGGTCGGCTTTCAGATTTAGTTTTTCTATCCAGGTCTATGCTAGTCAAGCGGTGATGTTGGATCTAACATTGGACTGGAAAATTGAAGACTAAAAGAAGACTAATTAAAAATTAGTTTTTAGATTATTTTGGTTTCTTTCTTTTAAATTTGAATCAATTTTATAAATACATAATAAATTTATAGCTTTAATTTAAAAATGTTTTGACTTGTTGATAAACCAAAATTAACTAATTTATAGCGAGAAAGAAGAAGTTAACTTCTCCGATTAAGACTCGACGCCCCTTGCGGTTTATTTGGTTTATACTCGTCGTGGTCGTGGTTATTGTGAGGATTGCTTCTAGACTTGGGATCTTATGGAACAAGGGAGAGTTGTGTGACACAAGTCGGCCAGACAGAACACGTGGTGATGATGTGGCAATACTCGAAGTGTAATATGGAAAAGAGAAGATTTGGGTATATCACGGATATTGCTTGAAGATTCTCTAGGTCAAAACACGAATGACTATTTAAAGAGGCTAGAGAAGAAAAAGAGAGGCACGCCTTTAGAGAGATTGAGAGCGAAATTCATCGAGAGGATTCATTAAGGGTTTGGGTTAAACAAGCAATTGTTGTTGCTTTATTAGCTAGGTTGGGAGATTAGATATTGGTCAGTGGAGATTGT
Organism: Anastatica hierochuntica; assembly: GCA_900406275.1. Lineage (NCBI taxonomy): Eukaryota > Viridiplantae > Streptophyta > Magnoliopsida > Brassicales > Brassicaceae > Anastatica > Anastatica hierochuntica. The sequence continues at coordinate 9,648 of OVAN01003251.1, forward strand.
AAGAGAAAGGCAATTCACGTCAAACTGATCAAACAAAGTCTTGTATTAAGATTTGTTTGAGTGATATCTAATAAAAGTGTTTTTAGAATTCATTGGTGTTTAAGTTCTTTCTATCTCTGTGTTCTTACAATTGGTATCAGAGCAATCAACCAATACACAGGTTGAGATCTTGGGAAAGAAAGATGGACGCTGGAAAAGAACTTGTTGCTGTGCAAAAACCAATAATCCTCGATGAGAACAACTATGGTCATTAAGAAGTTAAGATGATACAACTAATCAGATCTGTGGATGAAGATGCTTGGACCTCAGTTGAAGAAGGATGGGAGGAACCACACAGTATCACTGCTGATGGAAAGAAACTTCCTAAGCCTAAAGATAAGTGGACAGACACTGAAAAACTGGCATCAAAATTCAATTCCAAAGGCATGACCGTGATCTTTGGAGCGGTTGACTTGGAACAATTTAAGTTGATTCAAGGAAGTGAGTCAGCTAAGGAAGCGTGGGACATCCTTAGAAATTCTTTTGAAGGGGACGCAAGTGTGAGGAGAACCCGACTGGACCATCTTGCCTCGCAATTCGAGAATCTTAGGATGGGCACTGACGAGTCCATTAGAAGCTTCAGCTCCAAGCTAAGTGCTATGGCACATGAAGCTTGTGTGTTAGACAAAAAATACAAAGAAAAGAAGCTGGTCAAGAAACTTCTGAGATGCGTGCCCCCAAAGTATGCCGCCCAAAAAGCTGTCTTAAAGATGATTGAGAACACTGATGAACTCAAGTTTGAAAAACTTGTAGGGATGCTCAAAGTTGAAGAGATGGAAGCTGCTGCTACCCTAAATAACACACACAAAGGTGTGACTCTTTCTGTTGAAGAAAAGGATGAACGTTTCCAAAAACTTGAAGACAACATGAGCATGTTGGCAAAAAACTTTGGTAAAATGCTTAAGAGAGTTGAGAAGGGAACTAACAAATCATTGAATCGATATGTCATGATTGGCGACGAAAAAAATGGTCGCTTTGATACAGAACCATCTGGTTTCAAAAATCCTCGTGGTGATCGTGAGACAGGAAGAAAGAGATCGTATGTTCAGTGTTTTCAAATGTGAAGGCTATGGTCACATGAAGATGGAGTATCCACTGACCAAGCGCAAAGAGATAAGATGTTCAGAATGCAAAGGATTTGGTCATGGGAAGGCTGAGTGCTTCAACTTGTCAAAAAGAAAGGAAAGATCCTACATTTGCTTCAGTGATTCTGAGTCTGAAGATGAAGATGAATCCGAGATGCTAAACTTTGTTGCATTTACGGCCAAATTTGATGAAGTTAAGAACAAAGACGAGTCAGACTCTAAAAGCGAAGGTGACCAGAAAATTGATCCTAAGATGGAATATCAAAAGCTCTACGATAGTTGGGTAAAGCTGAGTAACGACAACTTAAAGCTTGAAAAGGAAAAGGCAATGTTAAAAGCTCAAGTAAATATTCTTGAATTGGAAAATATGCCTCCGCATAAGGAGGAGTTAAAGTCAGATTCTCAAACTGAGATCAATGTGTCATACACTGAAAAGACTGAGCAACATATCAAATCGCTGCAATTATGACTGGATCATATGCAGACCGTCATTGATCAGGAAAGAGAAAAATCTAAGAGTTTTGAATACACCTTGCAAGAGGACCAGAAGAGGATACGTATGCTCAACTCTGGAACTAAAAATCTGGACCACATCTTGATAGTGGGACAAGCACCTAAAGTCAATTGGGGCTTAGGATATACTAGCTTTAATGGAGAAAATAACTCAGAGGCAGGAAAAGACTTGATCTTGGAGAACTTTGTGAAGAGTGGTCACACTAGTCCCACAAAAAAGATAAAGCTAAAACATGAGATAAGGATAATTTCTAGCTCACCAGGTCAAGGGAGATCACCTGACAAGCAAACAACTCACTCCAAGACAGACAAAACACCTACAAAATTCATGAGAATAAGGGGATGTTTGTTCTGTGGAAAGCACAATCATCGTGTGAGGCATTGTTTTCTCAGGAAAAGAAGAATCAATCAGGCCTGGAGGACGATGAAATGCTACATGGAGCCATCTAAAGTTGGTATGGTCTGGATCCCTAAGAAAGTGTTGTATGCCTTACCTGAGCAGAGGCCAGAATTGAAGAAGTCTATGACTGCTAAAAGTATGATGATTCAGGAAGAAACCGTAACTCTAATGTACAATTTTTCTCACCTAAGCTCACTCGAAGTGAGTGATGCAAGGGAACTGTGTGGCAAGAAGTCGAACGCCACAGAAGGATTAGCGTCAATGCTCAACAATGTCGCCTATACCTCAATCGAGACAGATGATGTTGCAAAATGGTACTTCGACAGTGGATGCTCACGTCACATGACCGGTGATGTACAATCTCTACGAATCCACACTGAGTTAAAAGGAGGAAATGTCACTTTTGGAGATGGTGGACAGGGAAAGATTCAAGGTGTTGGTACGCTGGAAAGATCATATCAACCTCACTTGGCTAATGTGTATTTTGTGGAAGGGCTTAAAGCTAACTTGATAAGCATCAGTCAATTGTGTGATGAGGGATTGAAGGTGGTTTTCACCAAGATAGAGTGTGAAGCTATTGATGAAAAAGGAAATGTTGTCCTTTCAGGAATTCGTTCTGGTAACAACTGCTACATGTGGAGACTCTTAGAGAAATGTTTGTTTGTTGATGCAACCAAACTGGACTTGTGGCACAAGAAGCTGGGACATATGAACACAAGAGCTTTGTGCCGCTTAGTGGATGCTGATGTTGTAGGAGGGATACCTAAACTTGAAGGTAAAACTGAAGTGGTCTGTGATGCCTGTAACAAAGGGAAAAAGTCAAAGTGCATCACAAGAAGGTAATTGATATAACCACCAAGAAGGTTATGGAGCTTGTTCACATGGATCTCATGGGGTCAGTTCAGACTGAGAGCATCTCTAGTAAGAGGTATGTCTTCGTACTGGTAGACGATTTCTCATGATACACCTGGGTCCGGTTTCTGCAAGCGAAAAGAGAAGCTGTAGAGAGTTTTAAAATACTTGCGTTACAACTCAAAACTGAAAAAGAAAGAATAGTGCACATAAGAAGTGATCGAGGTGATGAATTTGTGAATGATTCCTTTGAAAGATTCTGTCAGGGTCAAGGGATCAAACATCATTATTTAGCTCCTAGGACTCCTCAGCAGAATGGAGTGGTCGAAAGGAAGAATCGAACTCTTCAAGAGATGGCCAGAGCGATGATGCAAGGGAACAATGTCTCACACAGATTCTAGGCTGAAGCTATAAACACAACATGTTATATCATCAACCGTGTATACGTGAAACCTAGAATAAAGATGACACCATATGAAATATGGAAAGGAAAGAATCCCAACCTCAGTTACTTCCATGTCATTGGATGTCTGTGCTATATTTTGAATGACAAGGATAACCTTGGAAAGTTTGATTCACGAAGCAATGAGGGGATATTTTTGGGGTATGCCACAAATAGCATGGCTTTTTGTGCTTACAATCAGCGAACACGAATGGTAGTGGAATCAGTAAACATTGTGTTCGATGACAATAATAATATCCAACTTCAAGAAATCATGTTAACAAAAGGTGAGTCACACAAAAACAGTCTGCTGCAGTCTGATGATCAGGAGACAGAGGACGTTAAAAGTGAAGAAAATGTTGATCAGGGTGACAAATATGATGTTTAAGTTCACAAAAATCATTCAGCTGAAGACATTATTGGTAATCTACATGATGGGAGAATAACTCAAAAGAAGCAAATCAATTTCAAGGAAATGGTGATGCTTGCAGAAGTGGAGAGTTTGGGTGTTTTGTGTCACTCATTGAGCCACAAACCGTGCAAGAAGCTTTAGAGGATGAATTTTAGACTAATGCTTTTCATGAAGAATTGGAACAATTCTCTCGTCTGCAAGTGTGGAACTTGGTTGCTAGACCGAAAGATGTAAATGTCACCGGTACCAAGTAGATTTTCAAGAACAAGATGGAGGATAATAGTAATGTTGTTACAAACAAATCAAGACCGGTAGCTCAAGGTTATACTCAGGTTGAAAGAGTGTATTTTAATGAGACTTTTGCACCTATTGCTCGTCTTGAATCCATACGGTTGTTGTTGGGAATCACATGTGACTTGAAATTTAAATTCTACCAGCTGGATGTTAAGAGTGCGTTTCTGAATGGATTACTTCAAGAAGAAGTGTATTTGCTCAACCAAAAGGTTTTGAAGATCCAGTTTTTCCAGAGCATTTTATCATCTGAAAAAGGCACTATACGGACTGAAACAAGCGCCTAGAGCATGGTATGAGAGATTGGCAAAATTTCTGCTGGTGTCAGGATTTGTTAGTGGAAGCGTTGACAAGACTCTGTTCATCTTGATGGCCAAACAAGATTTTTTGGTGGTGCAAGTCTACGTTAATGACATCCTGTTTGGAGGAACAGATCAAGCACTGGTGGATGAATTTGTCTCCACTATGACTAGAGACTTTGAGATGAGTTTGGTTGGGAAACTAACGTATTTTTTGGGATTACAAGTGAGACAATTGCAAGATGGAATATTCATCTCACAAGCAGCATATGCAAGAAACATTATTAAGAGGTTCGAGATGCAGACTGCAAAGGAGTCAAAGACACCAATGAGCACAATGACAAAGCTATCCAAAGCTGAGAAGGGAATCAAAGTTAATGAAAAATTATACAGAGCAATTATTGGAAGTTTACTCTATCTCACTGCAAGTAGACCTAACTTGTGCTACAACGTTGGAGTGTGTACCATATATCAAGCGAGTCCCCGAGAATCACACATGATTGTCGTTAAGAATATCCTTAAATATGTAAAAGGAACTCTGGATTTCAGTATTTATTATACTAAGGACACTAACGCTAATCTTGCAGGTTTTTGTGATGCTGACTTGATAGGTAGCTTGGATGATCGGAAGAGTACTTCTGCCAGATGCTTCTTCATGGGAAACAACCTGATCACCTAGTATAACAAGAAGCAGAATTGTGTCACACTCTCGACAGCCGAGGCAGAGTATATATCACTAGGAAGCTGTTGTACTCAACTACTATGGATGAAATAGATGCTCAATCACTACAGTATTAATACTGATTCTTTTTTTGTCTATTATGATAATCTGAGTGCTATCAACATCTCCAAAAACCCTGTTCAACACTCTAGAACCAAGCATGTCGATATTAGGCATCATTTTGTTAGAGAGTTAGTTGAAGAAAACTTGCAATCATCGAGCATGTTACTACTGATAGACAACTGGCTAATTTATTCACAAGGCCTCTATACCTAAATACTTTTTGTCATTTGAGAAAAGCCTTAGGTATCTGTGAAATCTAGTTGTATCACTCAAGAACAGGTTATGTGTAAAAAAAAACACCATCGTTTATTGTCCATAGTTTTTAGTCCCCATTACTTATCACCAAAACCTCTAATCACTTAGTTGAGACAATACCTGATGCAATCTGGTATTTTGTATGTGTCTTAAACATTCAAAAAGTAATAAATAAAAAAGGAAAGAAAATCGATAAAAAATACAGTGACACCCTACAAAAGTAGGGATTATCAATTTTCAAGTCAAGAAATCAATAAAAAATACAATAATACCCTAGAAAAGTAGGGAACATTAATTTCTTCTGTGACACAATTTCTAAATGTATGAAATAGACTGCTAATAGGGACCTCTCAAATCAAGGGTTGTAGACACCTATCTTGGATAAGGACAATCTACCCTTGCTTAGATGATCAGTTGTATCTCTATTTGTGAAAACATTTACCTAAGTGGGCAGTGATTGTGTGGTTTGATAAATGCATTGCTTGTCTCGAACTGTGTTCACTAGAAATGAGGTGATATCAGTCAATTTTCTACTTTGTAACCTCTGCTTGTATGTTCAAGAATCTCTCATTACTTTGCCTCTCTGAGTAACTCAATTTATCATGTGTGTCTTACAGTGATTTGATTCTAACTTGATAATGGGCTATTGGGCCTCGATTTGAAAGCTTAGTTTGTTGATACTAATGAGCTTCCAAAGCTGTGTCGTTTTGAGCAGTTTTTTTTCAGGAATAAGCGGGAAGATCTTTTTAACGATCTCTTGGGTGTATGTCACAAACCCTAAATGTGGCGTCAATAAATTTCTCTGTAAGACATAACCTCTCTTTTCTAACTTCCAAATCGCCTCCAATCGATTCACCATGTCGATGAATCGTACTCAGAGGGAAGCTCTGCATTGCGCCACTGCCGCATCTGTACCGTCACGATCAACGCCTCTGGGAACTGTGCCTCCTATTGTCTACATTGAAGGGTACTCCTAGCAGCCCACTCAGCCTCATCATCGTCCAAGGAAAGAGTCGATGGTTTATCAAGAGGAAGATTACCATGATGTGCTTGAATATGTGCATGCAGAGGATCTAGATGAAGAGGAACCGTTTTGTGATGAGCGTGGAGGCATTGATAGTGGTTATGCTCCATTTGAGTTGCACATGGAGGAAAATCGAAAGACCCATCTTCACAAGATCCAGATGTTCCCTGGTATCTATGAAACTCCTCCTGTTAGTCCATTTAATTTGAAATTCCTTACTCAGAAAGTAGCCGAGGCCTACAAAAGCTTTAAGGTGAGGTCTTTTCTTGATCAAAAGTATCTACCTCTAGGAAAGGCTGATATGATAGGAGTAGAGGAAATTTTAAGGTCTTATGGGATGTTCCTCTCTGTTATTGAAATTTATCAATGTGTCGAACAAGTGGTGAGGGAATTTTACAGCAATCTTGGTGACTATGCTGAAAATTCACACGATATGTGTCTTGTATACCTCCATGGGGAACTCTATGAATTCTCTCCTGATCTCATCAATCGGATGCTCATAAAGCCATTTGACACACTTCCAAGTCGTGTATCTAAAGTGTACATTGACGAACCACTCTCTGAGGCTACTATGCTACTTACTGGAGGACGTAAAAACCGCTGGGAAGAGTTTCAGTCTAAGAATTTGACTCCTACTATGGTTGTTCTGCAAATTATGTTGCAGAAACTGGATCTCTTCTACAAATAGCACTACAATGACTCAGGTCAGGGCAAAGTTTTTGTACATGCTTGGGAACTACAAGCCTTTCAGTCTTGGGAGGTTGGTGTATGAGCAGATCTTGGAAGTAGCAAAGCATCCTGAACAGCTTGGTCTTCGTTTGCCATTTCCCAATCTGATTTTCCAATTGCTAAGGTTCCAACGTGTTGTTCCAGTTTATCGCAAGTACAAGACGTCAGCTGCACCACGAACCATTTCTTTGGACGAGAGTGCTAGAGATTCAGATGGAGAACAAGACCCAACACCTCCTTCTCTGGCTTTTGATCTCAAGAACTTGAAGAAGATGATTCATCAGATGGAAATGCGTTTGAAAGGTAAGTCCGTATATCTCTGTGTGTTTGCCAACTTAGATCTCATATGTTTTTGTGTGATTATGCAACCAATTAGAGGGAGATTACGGTATGTATGCCCGTGAAGACTCAGATGACAATGATGCTTCGGATCAAGGCATGGAAGAGTCAGCCTGATATGTGTTCTTATCGTGTGTCTTAATTTTCTTTTCTTTTGAAACTAATCTGAACTTTGGTGTTTAATATTTCCTTGTCGTGTAACAGGATCTAGTTATGTCATGGTTTCAGTTTGAACTTTAATTTTCTCTCGGCTTGAACTTAAATTCAAACTTCTTGGTTATGTACTGTGGAGACTAACTTTTGAATCATATTCTCTAGTTGTGTTTTCCTTTTGTGTCTTAACTTTTCTTATGGATAGATGCTTGGATTGACGTAATCAAACAAAAAAGGGAAGATTGTGAGGATTGCTTCTGGACTTGGAATCTTATGGAACAAGGGAGAGTTGAGCGACACAAGTCCGCCAAACAGAAAACATCGTGATGATGTGGCAATACTCGAAGTGTAATATTGAAAAGAGAAGATTTGAGTATATCGCGGATATTGCTTGAAGATTCTCTAGGTCAAAACACGAGTGACTATTCAAGAAGGCTGGAGAAGAAAAAGAGAGGCACACCTTTAGAGAGATTGAGAGCGAAATTCATCGAGAGGATTCATCAAGGGTTTGGGTTAAACAAGAAACTGTTGTTGCTTCATTATCTAGGTTGGGGGATTAGCTATTGGTCAGTGGTGATTGTAAGAGAAAGGCAATTCACGTCAAACTGATCAAATAAAGTCTTGTATTAAGATTTGTTTGAGTGATATCTAATATTTTTTGTTTATAATTCGTTGGTGTTTAAGTTCTTTCTACATCTGTGTTCTTACAGTTATCTCTGACACGATTGAAGAAAGTCCCACGATGTCTCGTGACTATAAACTCTCCCACCCACCAATTTCTCTTTACTTTACATCAATTATTATCACCAATCTCCCTCAATTCTCCATTGTCCTCTGATCTTCAACCATGGCAGATGATCTACGCCGACAAATTGATGAACGTGAGTTGGGTATTGATGATGAACCAATTGTACTGCCTCCAAAAGCCGTCATGCAAGCGGTGGGTGAGAACCGATTTTTCATCATCGGATGGCCGCTCATGCCTCGCAGACAGAATATCTGTACACTCATTGCTCACCTTCCTCGTCTAAGGGGTATGGCAGGAATTGTGTATAGAATAATTTTAGAAGGTCGTCGGTTTCATTTCATTTTCCCTTCCGAAGAATCATGTACGCGGTTCTTTGTAGAGGTCCTTAGTTATTCGCGGACTGAATGTTGATAATGGAGTGTTGGTACCCTCTCTTGAACCCATTTGAATTAAACTTCATTCCATTTTGGATGAAAATGAGGGGAATACCTCTGCAATTTCTGAACTGAGAGGTTATCTCTTTGATCGGAAGAGCAATTGGCCAGCTTCTCCAAGTCGATTATGATCCCATTGTTGCTGTCTGCGTTGGGTTTGTGAGAGTCTTAATTGATTGGGATGTTCTTGAACCTCTCAGATTTCGATGTTACTTTCAATTTCTCCCTAGTATCAATACTCTACTCAGGCTAACTTATGAACGATTACGCGGAGTATGCATCACGTGTGGAATGCTTACCCATGACTCCAGTGCATGTCTCTTGATGAATGGCGCTCTACCGCTGGATGATGCTGATGCTGATGAGCCAGAACATCACAATCCTAATGGTTTTAGCGGTGCTCATCTCCTTCCCGCTATCCATGCTATACACGATGCATAAGCTCATCAAGTCCCTCTGCATAACAGAGTTCACCGTGGTAACCAACTTGTTGATGTACCTCCTCTTGACGTCATTCCTCTAGCCATTCTACCTACGGAGGAACAACGTGTATAATTTCTGCTTGTCATACGATCGTAACCAGGGAGTCCAGTGAGTTCAGAGCACACAGTGAGTGACCAATATGTTGCTGAAATGGGTGAAATGATGGTAAACCGTAAAACGTAAAATGGATGAGGCTGAGTCTTCAGTGGGTCAGAGAAAGAAAAAGACTCTCAAACCGGGTGAGGGTAGTGGCACTACTCATGTTGATGATGATGAAAAAAGTGAAGGGCCCAAAACCACCGTTGGCGCCATGAGTACGGCCGTTTGGAACTGTCAAGGGCTTGACATTGACTTGACGGTTCGACGCCTAAAAAAGTTACGTCAGAAATATCTCCCGGACATCTTATGCCTCCTCGAAACAAAGCAAAATGATGACTACATTCGAGACCTCTGATGCAAAATTGGTTATGATTTCTACTTTACAATACCACCAATAGGCCTTAGTGGCGGCATCACTTTGTTTTGGAAAGAAACTCTTGTTGTTTCTCTTAATTTTGCTTCTGAAAATCTCATCCATTGTAATGTTGATCTTAATGCACTTATCTTTGATTGTTTGTTTATGTATGGCCATCCTGAAACTCCTTTGCGTCACCATTTATGGGAAAAAGCTAGAGCAAATTTCAACATCTAGAAATGGGCCTTGGCTATTAATTGGCGATTTTAATGAAATTGGTGGTAGTGATGAAAAGAGAGGAGGTCGGTCCGCCTCAAGCTGAATACACATTTACAGAATTTAGACGAATGTTAGTTTTTTGCGGTTTACACAATCTCAAAAGTGTTGGAGATCATTTTACATGGACTAGGAAGCGACACAACCATGACGTTCGGTGCTGCTTGGAAAAAGCTATGGGTAATACCGAATGGTTAGCTATGTTTCCATCGACATTACTCGAATTTTTGCCGTTTGAGGGTTCACATCATCGGCCTCTACTTACTACTCTGTCGCGGCATACTACTACCAAAAGTCATCGATTCTACTATGATAACAACTTATTCGGAAATGACTCCTTCAAATTCGAAGTGCTAAGGAATTGGAACAATGATGCTAATATTAATCAAAAGTGGGATGTGAAGATTCAAACAGATCGCACATCTATAACTCATTGGAAACAGACTCACAAGCCTAATGTTGCTCAGAGAATAACCTCATTTAAAAAACGCTTGGACATAGCTTACTCAAATCACCAAACTTCAACTGCAATACTAAAAGCTATTCGAAAAGAGTTATGTCAGGCTTACGAAGATGATGAACATTTATGGAAGATGAAAAGTAGAAACCAATGGCTCAGACTAGGAGATCGAAGCACTCGGTATTTCTATGCTAAAACAAAGGATGGAATTGCCAAAAAAAAAATCATGGCCACTGAAGATTATTTAGGGCGAATTTATCGTGGTGATGAAGAAATAGGTCAAGCAGCGAAATCATATTTCTTCGCCTGTTCACTAGTGGTGGAGACCATTCTAGTACCCTTGATAGCGTCTTCGCAGGTTTCAATAAACGAGTATCAGATCATAATGAATGAAACGCTAACTCGTATGGTCACCAAAGACGAAATTCAATGCGCAATCTTTGCAATGGGGGCGACCAAAGCTCTAGGTCCCGACGGATTTACAACTGCATTGTTTCAACAATTTTGGCCCGACATTAAGAGTGATATCGTCTCTGAGGTAACCAAAATTTTCCAAACTACCAGTATACCAGATAAAAGAAACCACACCAATATCTGCCTGATACCTAAGAAAGATCTTCCTTTAAAGATGTCGGATTTGAGACCTATTGCATTATGCAATGTTAGCTATAAGATTATATCTAAGATTCTGGTCAACCGCCTCAAAGAACACTTACCATCACTTTTATCCTCCAATCAAGTGACGTTTATACCAGGAAGAAATATTCTTGACAATGTTATTATAGCTCATAAGGTCCTTCATTCTTTAGAGTCACGAAAGAAATGGGCTAAATCGTATATGGCCATCAAGACAGATATAACCAAAGCATATGATCGGTTAGAGTGAAAATTTTTACGCCGAACAATGGTGGCTATGGGATTTGCTCAGACATGGATCTATTGGATAACGGCTTGTGTAGAATCGCCAACTTTCTTGGTGCTGATAAATGGATCTCCCATAGGTGACATTACTTCAGGACCGGGGATTTGGCAAGGCAACCCGTTGTCGCCATACCTATTTATCTTATGTGCGGAGGTTCTCACATTTATGCTATGCCAATGGTTGTAAGAAACATAATAAAGGGGATCAAGTTAAGTAACTCTGGTCTCAGTCTATTTAACCTCATGTTTGCGGATGATGCCCTATTTTTCTGTCACGCCCACCCCAAATCCTGCAAAGCCATTATGCAAACATTGCGTCTATATGAGGAAGTGTCAAACTAAACAGTTAATTTGAGTAAATCAGCCATTACGTTTGGTTCTAGAGTCACTGATGGTGTTAAATCTTGGCTTCGTCACATTCTCAACATTCACAGTGATGGTAGTAATGGCAAGTATTTAGGCTTTCCAAAGCATGTTAGCCGTAAGAAAAAGGATATCTTCAAATACATTGTTGAGAAGGTGAAACAACGAACAAGCAGCTGGACGAATAAATTTCTCTCTAACGCTGGTAAAGAAATCATCATCAAAATTGTAGCACCCACACTTTCGGTATATACGATGAATTGTTTTAAATTACTCAAAGGAATCTGTGATGATATTGAGGCTACTTTAGCAGCCTACTGGTGGAGAAAGGAGAAAGATACCAAAGGAATACACTTGTTTGCATGGGATAGGTTAAGTCAATCAAAACGGGATGGAGGTCTGGGATTCAGAAATATAATAACTTCAATAATGCATTACTAGGCAAGCAAATTTGGCGAATACTTCAACAACTAGACTCTTTATTAGGTCTGACACTAAGAGATCGGTATTCTCCAGAAGGACATATCTTGGATGCTAAGGTGGGCTCGAAACCTTCCTATGTTTGACGCTCATTATTAGAAGGGCGTCAGCTAGTTAAGCAAGGCATGAGGGTTATCATTGAGACTGGCAATACCACTAAAATATGGCAGGACAATTGGCTACTTGTGTTGGTACTAAGACCTCTTCGGCGGATCTACTGTCCTCCGGCTGATGTCAATTCAATTCAAGATTTGTTATCTCCTACAAACTCCAAGTGGGATATTTCTAAACTCCGGGCCAATTTAGCTGAAGTAGATGTGGAAATCATCAACACCATTCACTTGAGTCGATATTCAAATGTGGATCTCATGGGTTGGGATGTCAGACTTGTACATAAGTCAAATCAGCTGTTAGACTTACAGAACAAAAGATCAATAATCCAGTCTCGCCTATCCTCGGGACTACAGATCTCAAAGATGCCATCTGGAAATTAAAGACAACTCCAAAAATCAAATACTTCCTCTGGCAAGCTCTATCTTCAGCTTTACCTGTTGGATCTATATTAAGACGCATACAAATTACAATGGATACAACATGTAAAAGATATTGTCAGCATGAGGAGATATTGAATCATCTTTTCTTCAATTGCGACTATATCAAAGCTATATGGCATGGAATTCAATCATCTGATCCCACTTTATTCGACAATTCAGAAACTTTTGATATCAAGATGGCGGTGATCATCCATAATTTCATCAACTTATATTTGTCAGCTGTGACAAGACATACACCTATATGGGCTTTTGTGGCGAATCTGAAAAAGTCGGAACCTACTGGTTTACCAAAGGAAACTAAGTTAGTGGCAAATAGATGTAACACTTATAGCTCATGATACAGAGGAATTCTTAAAGGACATAGCTCTCCTTCTATAACAAGGGTTTCTAGTCATTACCAATCTACATGGACTAAGCCCCCCCCCCCCCCTCACAGGTTTTATGAAATGTAATTTTGATGGAAGCTTTCAAGGTCATCATCAATCTTTAGTAGGATGGCTATTTCGCGATGAAACTGGAACCTACTGTGGTGCATGACATGCTACAAGCTTTATTTGTAGCGATGTTATTCAAGCTGAGCTCCAAGCGTTATTGACCTCAATTCAACAGATGTGGATCAAAGAATTTAGACATGTCATATTTGAGGGAGACAACCAATCAACATCAAAATTATAAAGGGGGAAGAGTTGTGTTTTAATCATCATAATCTAATATGCGACATACTTTGATGGTTAAATCGATTTACTGACTCAAAATTAGTGTGGATTAGGCGAGACTCAAATCAAGTGGCTAAACTTAGGTTTCCCACAAATTCTTGTTTTGAATCATTTCATTATGTACCTCACTGTATAACAAACGCTCTATTTAGAAACCATTCATAATTTAATGAAATGTTTGGAAAAAGATTTTTCGTTAATTTTAGTGACTAATTTCAATTAAAAGTCCAATTTCAATAAGTTGAATAGTGATAATACTTGAAAAATAGATTTACGTTGGGAATAATTGGCGGAGTGGGGATTCTTATAACGTGCTTTACATGTAAATCTATATCACCATGCAAGGGGTGTAACTACTTTCTTCTAAATTCTAAACCCGTTTACAAATGTTTAAGAATTTTACTATGGCATAACTCGTGTTGTGTGCAGAGCAATGTCTTTTAATTTTTTTGAAAGTTAAATTTTTTAGAAAAACTATTATTAGTGATAAATATCCCACATCAATAGTTGTAAGAAATCTTAAATAATATATAAGAGACATGAGCCAATCTACTCATTGCCAATTGGTTTTGAAATGGAAACAATGAAACTTAACATGGTATAAGAGCTTGGAACCATACAATCAAATCCGATCCAATCGATCTGATCCAATGTTTGTCCACTTGATTGTTGCACGAAAATACAAGATTTATGGCAAAGAGAGCCATCATCTCGAAGAGTCATATTTAGGATAAATATCCCACATTGATAGTTGGAAGATATTTTAAATAGTATATAAGAGACATATGTCAATCCACTCATTGACAATTGGTTTTGACTTGGAAGCCCATGAACTTACATGTATAATATTATTTTTTTTTGAAGAAATATGCATTAGTGTAATTTCAAATTAACGCATTTTTATTGTTAAGTTTAGTTTATTTTGTGTTTGTATCCAGTTAATAATGAATGCATTATCAAAATTAAGTTGCTTTACATATTATATATTGATATAACTTGTAGTAAAAATTATGTGGTAAAGTTGGTAGAACATGCACTATATTTGTTGTAAAGTATGAATAATTAATATTGTTAAGGTAATTTTTGGTCGACTCGTTGTGACACTACGGAAAGCAAAGATTCAAGCAAGAAAATGATAGAAAAGTAGGTTAAAAGTGTGGTTTTGTATTGAATATGTGAACAAGTTTTTGATTATGTAAATAAGTACAATAAGGTTTACAAGGTAAATATTTATAGTATATCGTGGATGATGAGGGTCGATTCTCCCTTAGAATTACTAGCTATCGTGTAGATTCGTGCAATAATATGAAAATCTTGAATGTAGAAATGTTTCCTTTTTTCTCGCTCAGTGCAACCATCGTGGATATCTAGAGGAATAAAAGGGGAATATTTCCTTTTTCATCGCCGATATGCCCCTTGGTCAGGTAGCCGGTCTTGTCGTAATCATTAGTAATATTTCCCTTGATATTGTTTCATTCCTTGCCTTGTTTGTTGGTTCAATCGTTGCTTAGGTGCGACTTGACTCCTTGATGTCGGGGATGATTTATTTTACCCCAACAATTTGTTCCTTAAGATGTGGTTCTTCTTACTGAGCCTTGGCTAAAATATGTCACTGTCTAATAAATATATCACGACTTCAGTTGCTGCTTTGACCCCGGATAACCTCCTTGGTAATTTCGCTGATATAATTGAGGGCAAGAACGTTACGACTCCCCCATGGTAATAATTACATGGAATAGTAATTAGCGTGTAATTCGGCGTATCTTGCACACGATCTTTGGTGGGACGCATGTCTTTTAACTCCATCTTTATTGATTACCGCGAGAAAACCTTCACTCTTTCCTCTTTGCTACTATATATTTTGCCCTGACCAGAGTTGACAAACTCACTACTTTCTTCATCTTCCTTCTTTCGGAAGAGAAATTCATCTTCTCGCTATCTTCTAAATCTCATCAAACCCATCTCTTAATCTTTTCCTGTAAGTGTCTGTCCTTTTCTCATTCTCTTTGAACCGCCATTAGGGTTTTACTGTTCATCTGCCTAATTTCTCCTTGTGTTTACGTCTTTTCAGGGAATGTCGAAGCGTAGGGTTCGATAATCTCTCGGTTAGAACGAACAAGCCAAGAGCATGATCAGACGACTTCGACTCTGGCGGTAAGGGTGACTGGTTCTTGGTGGAATATTTTCTGTCAGCGACACGTAGATCGAAAGACAACCTGAATCCTCCTTCTTCCTCCCGGAGTCGTGAACCGGCGACGCCTCCAAGAGAATCTGATTCTCCTTCTCTTCATGATCGTGCCCTGGAGGGCTTGAGGGAGAAGGTATTTACCTGGGACAACGACTGCTTCCCTCGTCTATATATCTCCTCTGCCTTTGTAAAAGTTCAAGTGGACCCGATGAAGGTATGGTTGGGATGTCCGTGTTGCTCTTATCCTTGGGTTGTCACTACATGTTTTGACCATATATGATTTCGTTATTTTGAATAGATGATGTCCTTCTGCCATCATATTGAGGTTCGCGTTGTCACCAACATAGATGAGTCCAGCAAGAGGGAAGACTCGAGCCGAGGAGAGTTGACCAGGAAGCAGCGTGAAGAACTGGTTGCTTCCACAAAAGCCGTGAAGTCCTTGGAATTGGAGCTGGCCAATACGCAGGAAAGAGAAGAGAGATTGGAGCTCAAAGTGGGTCTTCTGGTCTCCGAGGTGGAGCAGCTGAAGACATAGAAGAAGGAGGTGGAAGAGCATATCACCGCTATTGAGCAGATCTTATCTGCGCAGCCTAAGGAGAAAGACCTGGCTGTTTATGCTGCACAAGTGAAGGTTTGCTGGTTCCTTATGAGGGAATGGTATCTGGAGAAGACCAGAGCTTGGAATCTGGCACGGGAGCAACAAAGGTACAACTTCATGGAAGCGCATGAGGCGCTGGTGCGCAGATTTCTAGCATTGACCTTTAGAGACAACATCCCTCTAATTGAACAAGAGGTGGAGCCAATGCCACCACCAACGTATAGAGGAACGATCTCTGTTAGAGAGATCTTTGGTATTGTTGTGGGCGACCAGGGAGCGAGTCCGAGGCAACGGGTGGTGGGCGAGGACAAAGGCAATGGAGTCACTGTCTATGAACCTTCATCACATGAAGATTATTAGGTCGGGACCAGGGTGTAGAAGCATCGTTAGCACTCACATTGTTGGCTTCCGTGTTGACCAAGAAACAACCGACTATGTGAAACTTCGATCATGTACCTCCTTTGATCCTTGCATAGCACTCTCTTTGCCTTCAGAGTTTTCTCTTTTGCATCTATAGACTAAGCACTAGCTTTTTAACGTAAAGTCATTTGAGCCTTAACCTTATTCTTTGAATGAATATTTTTTTGATTCTTCACGTTTTTCTTGCATTTGTTGAATATGATCTGTGACATTGTAGAAATCCTCTCGACAATCATAAAAGATTATCAATAAAATCTTTTCCTTGACATATGGCCAAGGTAGATAATTTTTTTTAACTCTGTGTGTAAAGAAAAGAGAACAAAATACGCACAAAAAAGTGGGATCGAAACTGAAATTTTTCCGACCATTATATTTCGCATTCGAACGGAAAAAAACAATTCTCGTGCAAAGCACGGATCCACACATAGTTATTTAGAAAAGAAGAACTTAATGAACTCAAAAAAGAACTACAACTAATAGTCAATATATTGTTATATTTTTGTTCAAATAATCGTAATAATTTTGTATGTCTAAGTATAAAATTAATTTTAAAATAGAAATTTGATTGTATATACCATAATTTATCAACAATTTGAAAACGACACTAGTTCTTTTTCTAATTTGAAAAATAAATTATTTTTTAAAAAACATCAGTTCAGCCCTTACTAAAAATAGTGAAATAAACAAAAAATATTTTTTAATATTTCTGGATTTTATAAATATGACAAAATAATTAAATAAATAATGATTTCAGTATAATCAAATTAAATTATATAATATGATTTTAGTATAATAGTTTTAGAATAAAATATAATTTTTCAATAATTGTTTTTACGTATTTATGATTTAATCAATGTTTTCATTTAATTTAGGTTATATTTTTGAAATTTGAATTTCAAACATATAATAAACATATATAAATTCTATTTTTAAAGATATAATGAAAAGAAAAAAGTATATAAACATATAAAGTAGACGTATAAAAAACATTTGAGTTTAAACTTATAATAATTTTTTTTTGTTTTTATTGAAATCGCAAACAAATATAAATTATATACTCTTAATTTAATTATTTTAAATTAAAATATAAATTGACTCAAAATTGCTTAGCTAAACTGAGGTTTCCCACAAATTCTTGTTTTGAATCATTTCATTATGTACCTCAATGTATAACAAACGCTCTGTTTAGAGACCATTCATAATTTAATGAAATGTTTGGAAAAAAGATTTTTCGTTAATTTTAGTGACTAATTTCAATTAAAAGTCCAATTTCAATAAGTTGAATAGTGATAATACTTGAAAAATTGAAAAATAGATTTACGTTGGGAATAATTGGCGGAGTGGGGGGGGGGGGGGTTCTTNTCACCATGCAAGGGGTGTAACTACTTTCTTCTAAATTCTAAACCCTTTTACAAATGTTTAAGAATTTTACTATGACATAACTCGTGTTGTGTGCAGAGAAATGTTTTTTAATTTTTTTGAAAGTTAATTTTTTTAGAAAAACTATTATTAGTGATAAATATCCCACAACAGTAGTTGTAAGAAATCTTAAATAATATATAAGAGACATGAGCCAATCTACTCATTGCCAATTGGTTTTGAAATGGAAACTATGAAACTTAAATTGGTATAAGAGCTTGAATCCATACAATCAAATCCGATCCAATCAATCCGATCCAATGTTTGTCCACTTGATTGTTGCACGAAAATACAAGATTTATGGTAAAGAGAGCCATCATCTCGAAGAGTCGTATTAAGAATAAATATCCCACATTGATAGTTGGAAGAGATTTTAAATTGTATATAAGAGACATATGTCAATCCACTCATTGACAATTGGTTTTGACTTGGAAGCCCATGAACTTACATGTATAACATTATTTTTTTTGAAGAAATATGCATTAGTGTAATTTCAAATTAACGCATTTGTATTATTAAGTTTAGTTTATTTTGTGTTTGTATCCAGTTAATAATGAATGCATTATCGAAATTGAGTTGCTTTACATATTATATATTGATATAACTTGCAGTAAAAATTATGTGGTAAAGTCTGTAGAACATGCACTATATTTGTTGTAAAGTATGAATAATTAATATTGTTAGGGTAATTTTTTGTCGACTCGTCGTGACACTACGGAAAGCAAAGATTCAAGCAAGGAAATGATAGAAAAGTAGGTTAAAAGTGTGGTTTTCTATTGAATATGTGAACAAGTCTTTGAATATGTGAATAAATACAATAAGGTTTACAAAGTAAATATTTATAGTATATCGTGGATGATGAGGGTCGATTCTCCCTTAGAATTGCTAGATATCGTGTAGATTCGTGCAATAATATGAAAATCTTGAATGTAGAAATGTTTCCTTTTTTCTCGCTCAGTGCAACCATCGTGGATATCTAGAGGAATAAAAGGGGAATATTTCCTTTTTCATCGCTGATATGCCTCTTGGTCAGGTAGCCGGTCTTGTCGTAATCATTAGTAATATTTCCCTTGATATTGCTTCATTCCTTGCCTTGTTTGTTGGTTCAATCGTTGCTTAGGGTGCGACTTGACTGTCGGGGATGATTTATTTTACCCCAACAATTTATTCCTTAAGATGTGGTTCTGCTTACTGAGCCTTGGCTAAAATATGTCACTGTCTAATAAATATATCGTGGCTTCAGTTGCCGCTTTGACCCCGGATAACCTCCTTGGTAATTTCGCTCATATAATTGAGGGCAAGAACGTTACGACTCCCCCATGGTAATAATTACTTGGAATAGTAATTAGCGTGTAATTCGGCGTATCTTGCACACGATCTTTGGTGGGTCGCATGTCTTTTAACTCCATCTTTATTGATTACCGCGAAAAAACCTTCACTCTTTCCTCTTTGCTACTATATATTTTGCCCTGACCAGAGTTGAAAAACTCACTACTTTCTTCACCTTCCTGCTTTCGGAAGAGAAATTCATCTTCTAGCTATCTTCTAAATCTCATCAAACCCATCTCTTAATCTTTTCCAGTAAGTGTCTCTCCTTTTCTCATTCTCTTTGAACCGCCATTAGGGTTTTACTGTTCATCTGCCTGATTTCTCCTTGTGTTTACGTCTTTTCAGGGAATGTCAAAGCATAGGGTTCCAAAATCTCTCGGTCAGAACGAAGGAGCCAAGAGCATGGTCAAACGACTTCGACTCTGGCGGCGAGGGTGACTGGCGCTTGGTGGAATATGTTCTGTCAGCGACACGTAGATCGGAAGATAATATGAATCCTCCTTCTTCCTCCCGGAGTCGTGAACCGGCAGCGCCTCCAAGAGAATCTAATTCTCCTTCTCTTCGTGATCAGGCCCTGGAGGGCTTGAGGGAGAAGGTATTTACCTGGGACAGCGACTGCTTCCGTTGTCTTGATATCTCCTCCGCCTTTGTGAAAGTTCAAGTGGACCCGGTGAAGGTATGGTTTGGATGTCCGTGTTGCTCTTACCCTTGGGTTGTCACTACATGTTTTGACCATATATGATTTCGTTATTTTGAA